>JAHKKF010512204.1:0-11309 GCA_019740295.1 Labeo calbasu | reverse complement strand
TTTTACAGATTAATTAAAAACCACTGCATGAATTTTTATCATTATAGGGTAGATTTGTACATACACTGCCAACACACATTAATGTTCAAACAACATGACAAAGTGAACTTAGCATCCGATGACCCCTTTAACACAGAAAAATCGTGCATAGGCTGATATTTTTCTGATTTGTCTGATGTCTATCAACAAGGGTTTATTAAAATATAAACCGGGGGTTCAGTATATTGATAACACATACATGCATAAGCTATGTATGCTTTAAAATATGTCACATCCATAATGCTGGATTTGTGCCAGGAACATTCTAAATAAAATCTTTTGTAACATTATTACAACATTATTATTATGTCTTAACTGTCAATCAAATGCATCCTTGCTAAATAAAAATATTAATTTCCCCAGACTTTGAACGTTAGTGTATTAGTAATACTTTTGATTTTAGGTGAAATGTGATCTAGACATGTTTTTGTGAGATTTACTACTTTAAGCTGTAAGTTTAGACTAGTTGCATATACTTACTGAGCAATTCAACTAGTAGGATATAAGATTGCAGCTGGTTTTTGTGACGTTCGTAGTGTGTATATTGTAATTCTCGCCTGTTTCGAAAATATAGTTCAGGTTTCCTGTGGACATTTGTGCAATGTAAAGTTGCAGGCTGGAATCTTTTTTTTCACACGTTCTTTTGGGTCATTCCTTTATACTGTTCTTGTCTTGTGATTTGACATGATTCAGTCCAGGGTGATCACATTTAATCACCATGTAAGGGTCTAAAAGACGTGTGGTTTCTCTGTGAAACAGGAAGTGTCTATGACTCACTTTAAATAGAGGAAGTCACATGTTCAAATAAAGAAACATGGCTTCCTTGTTTAGTAAACTTAGACACTTAATATAGTGTTAAATCATCTGTTGATTGACAAACGCTTTTGAATTATTATTTGCAGGCATGTTTCAAAATCGATGCGTCTGCATCTGAATCAGTCCATAGAGAAAATGAAGTAATTGTTTTAGGGCAAGATTTTCATGAGTCTTGAGGGTTTGTGGAGTTGAGGTTTATGGGTGGCCTTTTCTCTGCCAATGCAAATAAATATTCAAAGTCTGTTCCAGCCTCATTCAGGGCTGCCAATGTAAATCAAATGAATGCAAATTCGAGGAACATCCAGCAGGCCCTCCGCTTCCTGTCTGCTCTTGTCATGCACACAGATACAATCTCTGGATGTAAATGAATTCAAATGCCTTTGTCGTATTTGTTGAATCCTGTCTCTTTTCTGTGACATTCGGGTTAAAACAGGTGATAAAAGACAAAATACAGGAAGCTTAAAGCATGTTAAAAATGCCAGGAATGAAACAAGCCAGTGCCTGTTGTTTAATGCATGGATAGTTGACATGAAGTAGCTCTTTGGAAGTTAATGTGTCATGTAATGCGACATGCTATACTGTAAGTGTGGGAACGTCTAAGCACCTCACAGTTCGATTCAGTTGTGATTCAGAGGGCTGCAATGCAATAAGATGATTATCGATGCATCCTAATGCATTTTTTCTCACTGTGTAACTGTTTGGTGCTTTCAAATCAAAGTATGAATTTACTTCCAGTGTCTTTTATTAATAAAACAAACTAAAGAGATTTGTATTTGTTGTGTTTCAGTTGCTGAAGCGTGTTTATGGAAATTTCCTTGTGGCACCAGAAAACGGTAAGTCAAATGGTTGCACTTTTCATTGTTTTTACTGTAAGAATTTTGGTTTGACAGTTTGCTGTTGTTCTTCTCTGAAGGGTACAATATTTCACTGCTCTATGACCTGGATACTCTTCCACCCAACAAAGAGGAGGTGGTCCACCAGGCAGGCATCCTCAAGAGAAACTGCTTTGCTTCCGTCTTTGAGAAGTACTTTAAGTTCCAGGAGGAGGGTCGTGACGGAGAGAAAAGGGCTGTTGTCCATTACAGGGATGACGAGTCTATGTAAGCTACTTCAACTTTATTCATTATGGCTGCAACTAGCAAGTATTTTGTTGATGTTAATTAAGCAAAAAAAAAGCAAAAATTAATGCTTTTACAATTAATTGAGAAAATATATCATTGAAAATGTGATAATTCAACTTTAAGGAAAATGTAAATATATGAGTGTATGCCAAGTTTTGTGTAAAACGATTTAAAACTCAATTATACATTGCCGTTCAAAAGTTTGGGATCAGTAAGTCTTTTCTGCTCTTTAAGGCTGCGTTTATTTGATTAAAAATATAGAAAAAAAGGTAAATTTTTGCCATTTAAAATAGTGGTTTTCTGTTTTAATCTACTTTAAAATAGAATTTATTCTTGTGATGGAAATCTGAATTTTCAGCATTATTACTCCAGTCTTCAGTGTCACATGATCCTTCAGAAATCATTCTAACGTGCTGATTTATTATCAATGTTGAAAACAGTGCTTAATATTGAACGTGATACTTTTTTCAGGATTTGATAAATAAAACATTAAAAAGAAGAATGTTTATTTAAAATAGAACTCTTTTGTAACAATATACACTACTGTTTAAAGTTTGGGGTCAGTAAGATTTTTAATGTTTTTTGAAAGAAGACTTTTCTGCTTATCAAGTCTGCGTTTTTTTCTTATTAAAAATACAGAAAAAAATTTAATATTGTGAAATATTATTGCCATTTAAAATAGTAGTTTTCTATTTTAATGTACTTTACAATAGAATTTATTCCTGTGATGCAAATCTGAATTTTCAGCACCATTACTCCAGTCTTCAGTGTCACATGATCCTTCAGAAATCATTCTAATATGCTGATTTATTATCAATGTTGAAAACAGTGCTTAATATTGAACCTGTGATACTTTTTTCAGGATTCTTTGATTAAAAAAAAACATTAAAAAGAAGAACATTTATTTAAAACAGAACTCTTTTGTAACAATATACACTATCGTTTAAAGTTTGGGGTCAGTAAGATTTTTAATGTTTTTTGAAAGAAGACTTTTCTGCTTATCAAGTCTGCATTTTTTTTCTTATTAAAAATACAGAAAAAATGTAATATTATGAAATATTATTGCCATTTAAAATGGTAATATGCAAATCTGAATTTTCAGCACCATTACTCCAGTCCTCAGTGTCGCATGATCCTTCAGAAATCATTCTAATATGCGGATTTATTATCAGTGCTGGAAACCTTTTTTGGAAACTCTGATGCTTTTTTTCAGGAATCTTTGATAATAAAACGCTAAAAAGAACAGCTTTTATTTAAAATGGAAATCTTTTGTAACAATATAAACTACTGTTCAAAGTTTGGGGTCAGTAATTTTTTTCTTTCTTTCTTTCTTTGAAAGAAAGTAGTACTTTTATTCAGTAAGGATGTGTTAAATTAATAAAAAGTGAATCCAGCTTGTGTGTCTCACCTGCGTTTGTCTTTTTTTCATTGTTTTCAGGTATATCGAGGCTAAGAAAGACAGAGTAACTGTTGTGTTCAGCACAGTGTTCAAGGATGACGATGATGTCATCATCGGGAAAGTGTTCATGCAGGTTTGTTCATTTTATCCCGTTCTCAGGTTCAATATTGACCATTTCTGTGCTGCCTCTTGATGTTGAAACACGTGCCCTCTGGGTGTTTTGCAATCCAGCTGTTTTGTGTCATGGTTTCGCGTTTAAATGACAACGTTAAACCGCCATGCGTCAGGCAGTGTTGTCATTTCTGTATTCACAGAATGAAATGCTGTCATTTAGACTGACTTCAAACTTATGAGCTTATTGTTAGAGCTGTATGCTTTTCACATTTTGAGTCGTTTTATATCACTGTAATGTATGTACAGCAGTACCAAAAACATTTGGACAAATAAGCCACAGTAGAAAATGGATAAATGTATTAGCATTATTTAAAAATGTGACCCTGGAAGTAGCACGGGTATTTTGTAGCAGTAGTCAAAAGTACATTGTTCAGGTCAAAATAATCGATTTTTCTATTATGCCAAAAATCTTGAGGATATTAAGTAAAGATCATGTTTCATGCAGATATTTTGTACATTTCCTACTGTAAATATATCAAAACTTAATTTTTTATTAGTAATATGCATTGCTTTCTATAATAATAGTAATATTAATAGTAATATGTAATAGTAATATGCATTTTGATTTCTTGCACCCTCAGATTCCAGATTTTCAAATAGTTGTATCTTGGCCAAATGTTGTCCTATCCTAACAAACCATAACATCAATGGAAAGCCTATTTATTCAACTTTCATGTATAAGGGTATACATCTCAATTTCAAAATATTGACCCTTATGAGTGGTTTTGTGGTCCAGGGTCACAAATATCAATGCAAATGGTATTTATTTTAAATAAATATATAAGCAAGCACTCATTTCCAGCCAAGTTTGTATTTAATGCAACGACATTAAGACCTTTCTAAGTGTCCAAAGTTGTCCAAATATGTTTTGAGGGGCTACTGTATATATTAAAAAGTTTGTGATGATGTATAAAAATGTCTAAAGATTCTTGAAACAAGATAAATTTACTCAGATTTTCAGACTTGTTCTTGTAGGGAGTGTCTTTAAAGTGTATTTTGTCTCAAAGTGAACTAGAAGATTTTTTTTGTTTTGGGTATAAAAGAAGTTGGGTATAAAAGATCTTATGCAATGTGTTTTTTAAGTGATTTTTAGTTATTTTAACTGAAAATTAAGACTTAAATACATATTTAAGAATATTATTTGTGTATATGCTGCATTTATTTGATTAAAAACACAGTAAAAACAGTGATTTAAAAAAAGTTTTCTTTGGTTCTCAACATGGATAATTGACATTTCATCTCAAAGTTTTTTTTTTTCTCACAATTTAGATTTTTTGTCTCAATTCTGTCAGAATTGTGAGGGGGGGAAAAGTCAAGAAAAATATGAACTCACATTTTTGGAAAGGAAAATCAGAATTCTAAGATAAAAAGTTGCAATTGTTAATTGGCGTTTTATCTCAAAATGAAAATAATTGTGACTTTTATATCACAATTCAGAATTATATTTCTGAATATATATCTCACAATTCAGACTTTTTATCTCACAATTCTGAAAAAAAGGACTGAATTGGAAAAAAAAAAATCTGAATTGAAAAAGCTAAATGCCAGTTTTGCCTTGTTTATTTTTATTCTGTGGCAGAAACAAAAAATCTGAATTGTGAGATATACAATCAAAATTGCAAGATGTAAACTTGGAACTTTAAAAAAGAAAGTCAGGATACTGAGTTTATATCTTGGAGTTCTGAGAAGAAACTCTTATAAATTTAGAATTGCAAAGAAAAAGTTGCAATTACCCTTTTTATTATTATTTTTTATTGTGTGACAGATACAGGCTTCCATAGTTTGGTATTTTTATATTTTTTATAATGCAATTATTTATTCTAGAAATGTTTGCTTTTTTATAATCCAGTGAATGAAATGCATTACAAATACAGGGCATTTCTAGTTTAGTCTAATTTGACTGTTTTCACAAAATCCCTTGCACATAATGATGTCAGCAGTGCTAACCACCTCCAGAACAGCTGTTATGTTTGTTAACAGTGTTGTTTTGGCAGTCATTATGCTGACAGGACAGACTGATGCCTGTGTTTCTCTGTCTTCAGGAGTTTAAGGAGGGCAGGAGGGCCAGTCACACGGCTCCTCAGGTGCTGTTCAGCCATAGAGAACCTCCTCTGGAGTTGAAGGACACTGACGCCGCAGTGGGAGACAACATCGGCTACATCACTTTTGGTTTGTATCATGAGGTCACACACACACACACACACACACAAACATTAATTTAGCATCTTTACTTGCAAACAGCACTTGGTGAGTGTTCAGACTCTGGTTGAATACTATTATCAACCTCAGCTGCTAGTTAAATATGCACTGTTATCAGGTTCACTTGGTGGCGCCTTGTACGTTAATTTGGATGTTTAAAGGCCAGAACAAAGCGCTGCTGCTTACCTGTGACAGGTGCACTGAGTATTTGCATTTGGGATCAAGAGAGCAAACACCCATCTTCTCTTCATGGCGGTTACACAAGCCTCTTAATGAATACAAAAAAGCACCACACCCTTTTATTAAAGCCAACAGCATTTATATTGCCAACAGCCAACTTCAGCTTTTCATGCAACCAGGAAGTACTTACTACTTACTAAGTGCTTATTACCTGTTTTCATCGACTTGTCTTTAATATAAGTGTATTTTGTGTTTTTGTACTGACAGGTACAAAGGTTTTGCCTTTTAAGTATAAACAAGTTAAAAGTGAAAGAATCTGTAAGACAAAATACACTGCATTAAAGATACAAGTTATTAAAACAAGTCTGAATCTTATGCAGTGTTACTTAAGTAATGTTATATTGTTTCAGGGATTTAAAGACATAAATTACACAGAATATTATTGCAGTTATAATTCATATTATTTATAATAATATGTAATATCATTAATTTTGTTACACAAAAAATGTTTATAATATACTTATAGTTAACTAAACACTTAATATTTGATTTTAGTAATAAATGTCATTCAAATATTATAAATTAATAATAAAAATAATTTTAGATACTTTTAGATAATTAGATACTGTAAAAAAAGTTGCTGTAAAAAAGTAATTTATATCTTTGATATATATTAATAATAATTTTTTCCTTAATTTTTTTATTTATTTGTTTATTTATTTGTTTGTTTGCAAAAACAGTAATAAAAAGTTATTTTTTGTGTTAGCTGTATATATATATATATATATATATATATATATTTTTTTTTTTTACTTAATCTAAACAACCCAACTGTAGTTCGATTGAGATTAATTGGAATGCACAATGAAAAAAACATGATTTTTGAAAAATTTTGTTATATGTTATCTGTTTTATATATATGTATGTGTATATATGTGTATAAGTGTGTGTATATATATATATATATATATATATAGGGCCCTATGAAAACGCAGACGGGATCACGGAATCAAAACGGAATTTACTGAATAACGTGGAATGTCACGGAATTTGTCAAAGGTTTAATTAATTAATCAAAAGTAGGTCATTACACTTAAATCAAACCGCAGTATGGACTAGTATCTGCAAAAATACAATTTAAATGTGAATCCTGCATGTTCTGCGTGTCTCTGTTTTAATGAATGGAGCAGGCCAGCGGTTTTTATTTATTACACACACTGAAGCACGTTTAGTAGTAAATTTAGTAGTAAATTCCCCTTTGTTTGCCAAAAAAAAGTTTGCTTAATTTTCAGTAATTAAAAGATTAATTAAATTAATGTTTTATGCCTTCATTTGATAACCAGAACATTTTAAATACACAACACAGAAATTCTGAGGGTAAAAAAACTTTTATAAGGCTATTTTAAGAATAAATTTGAATAAATTAAGTATGCATTCAAATAATTAGACATGCTAAAATACAGAATTTGATTTTAATGAATTAGATCTGCTCTTTGATTAATAAAATTTAATTTAACCATTAAAAACGAGTTGAGAAAAATTTGAACGGGGAAAAAAACGGAATCCAGAAAAATTAAAACAGAAAAAACGGAATTTGGAAAAAATAAAACGGATTTCATAGAGCCCTATATATATATATATATAATAAAATTCTGTATTTTAGCATGTGTAATTATTTAAATGCATACTTAATTTATACACACGTAGACACACACTACCGTTCAGATATTTTTTTTTTTGAAAGAAATGAATACTTTTATTAAACAAGGATGTATTCAATTGATAAAAAAGTAATGGTAAAGATTTCTTTAACTTTTTCTTCATTCAAAAATCCTAAAAAAGTGTCACAGTTTACAAAAAAATAAATATTAAGCAGCAAAACTGCTTCTAATATTAATAAATCAGCAAATTAGAATGGTTTTTGAAAGGTTCATGTGACACTGAAGACTGGAGTAATGATGCTGAAAATTCAGCTTTGCATCGCAGAAATAAATTATATTTTAAAGTATATTAAAATAGAAAAAACAATATTTTAAATTGGAATAGTATATCACAATATTACAGTTTTTTTCTGTATTTTTGATCAAATAAATACAGCCTTAATGAGTAAAAGAGACCGTTTTAATCCCAGACTTCATATATGTTACCCAAATTACAGTGAATTTCTTATATTTCAAATATAAATACTGAAATCATTTCCCAACAGTGCTGTTCCCTCGACACACCAACGCCAACACCAGAGACAACACCATCAACCTCATCCACACCTTCCGGGACTATCTGCACTACCACATAAAGTGCTCCAAGGTGAGAGACCCTCCTCAGAAACGCCTCTTTGCCCAACATCAACTCTTTGTATTTATGAAGGGACAAAGGAGGCCCTTAAGTTTGTAAGATCTTTGTAATGTGCTTTTTAGTTTGCATACTTGTCATTCAACCATTTGACCCTTTGTACAGTCGGATGAAACGTTTGTCAGCATTAAGAAAAGTGCTATAAAGTTAATGTCTAATCTGGGGAATGTAGATGTTTTCGAATCTCATAGGTGTGTCTTATCTTATTTTAGGCTTACATCCACACTCGCATGAGGGCCAAGACCTCGGACTTCCTCAAGGTACTCAACCGCGCTCGCCCGGACGCTGAGAAGAAAGAGATGAAAACAATTTCGTAAGTGCTGTTTCACAATCATTAGTATTTCACACCTTATATGAAACCGCACGCAGTTCTTTAAATCTTTCTCATGGGCTTTCTTCCAGTGGAGGCGATTGATTTGTGCTGATGTTGGTGCATATCTCTGGGTTTTATTTGTCACCAGAGGCGTTTATTTTGTGATAGTATGTGTGAGAATCTTCATTAATTACGCTGAGGTGTTGCGCCATCCGCTGTCTCTTAGAGGTCGATCATATCAGAGCAGATTACTATGTACTTTTCAAAAATACTTTGGATGGTTGTTGTTTGAGCTTGTTTAAACTGAAACTTGGCCAAATGCTGCACATACTTCTGCTCTGGTATCAAAGGCCATTTTTGTCTAGTAGACTAGAAATAGATTTTTATCAATAACATAGACATCTTTTGAAATAGACTTACCCTGAGCTCTGATGAATTTGATTCATTGACGTTAGTGTCCTTTTCACTTGGGAAAAACTTTAATGACCTCCTAGTGGAAGTCAACATTACACATAATTCTGAAGAAAGATCCACCATTTGGAGAAATTGCTGTTGCCATTAAAAAAGAGCTCAGCAGCAGCCACCCACTCCCATATTGCACTACAAATATTTTTACTATTTAAAATAACTGTTTTCTATTTTAATATATTTTAAAATTTAATTTATTCCTGTGATTTTAAAGCTTAATTTTTAGCGTCATTACTCCAGTCACATGATCCTTCAGAAATCATTCTAATATTCTGATTTTCTGTTCAAAAAAACATTTATTATTATTATATTATGTTGAAAACAGCTGAGTAGAATTTTTTTTTCAGGTTTCTTTAATGAGTAGAAAGTTCAGAAGAACAGCATTTATCTGAAATAAAAAATCTTTTGTAACATTATCAATGTCTTTATCATTACTTTTGAGGAATTTAAATTTTGCAGTCCTTGCTAAATAAAAGTATTAATTTCTATAAATTCTTTCCCAAAAAATGCTTTCTGTTAATCAAAGAATCCTGAAAGAATGTACTCAACTGTTTTAAATATTGACAATAATAAACAGCAAATCAGCATATTAAAATGATTTCTGAAGGATAATGTGACACTAAAGACTAGAGTAATGATGCTGAAAATTACATTTTAAAATATGTTAAAATAGAAAACAGTTATTTTAAATAGTAAGACAAATTCAACATTTTGGATCAAATAAATACATGCTTGGTGAGCAGAAGAGAATTCTTTAAAAATATTTTTATTTTATTTTAGCATAGCATAGCATAGCATAGCAAGCTGCTGGTCACCGTTGACCACTGTTTATAAAGTACAAAACAAACACCTCTTGCCTGTAATTTAGTACTTACAAATTCAGAAACTACTTGTTTTCCTCAGTAAGTTAATATTTGCACAGTAAAAATGACTTCCTTTGTCAAAGAATTCACAATGACTGGAACGTTAAATGCCTCTGTGTCATCAGGCTTTAAAGATTTCTGGGTAACACTTGTCAGGAAGTTTTTCATTTGTTACCAGTTGCATTAGGTATTTTAATCTGACAATGAGCGACCATTTTTTCAGCATTTGTTAATATAGGTTAACATTTATTTCCACATAATGTTTATTACTGATTTACGTTCGTTCATAGTAAATTAGCTAATGCTTATTTACACAGCTTGAAAAACAACATCATTCTATGCAGAAGTAGTAAAAAGGTCCCATTATGTGACATTTGTTAAAGCATTGAACAATTTGTTACAGTATTTAATCATGTTTGTTAGTGTACTTAATAAAAATACAACTATGCATTGCTAGTCAGAAAAATAATAAGAACAAATACAACTTTCGTTTTTAAAAATGTATTAGCAAATGTTGAGATTTAACATTAAGGTCATTACATTTTTATATAATACAATGCATTTCTTCATGCATGCATGCACACTTTTAGGTTTTCTTGGCATCATGTGTCTGTAGTACATTTTTTGCAATATTAATTATACAGCTATATTCATTCCACTGTTTTGACCTGTGAATATGAATGTAACCCTCTCATGGTCTGTCCAGGGGCAAGACCTTCTCCCGTTAAGGACATGATGTGCAATCACGAGACCAGCATCCGTGGACTCCATCATACACCTCTGGCCAGTGATGTCGATCTGTAATTTGCACCTCAACAGGGAGACGAATAAATTCCTTGCTTTGCATTTATAGGATAAATGTTATTTGTATGTCGGATAAACGGTTTTTTGATACGCTATTATGTTTCATTGCGTAGCTCTGTTGTCTGACAGTGTTTTATTGACATTAGTCATGCAGTATTTTTCCCTTCCTCTTTCCTTTTGCCTTCTTTGTTTCGCCAAATGCATCAATATTGGACATCATGAAATGGTCATGAATAAACCCGTCTTCTATACAAGAGATTCTTTGTCTGTTTTTTGGGCTAAAATGACTGTATGCATGCAAAAGTTTGGGGTCGGTATGATTTTATTAATAATTTTCAAGTAGTTTATGCATCAAAAATACAGTAAAAACAGTAACATTGTGAAATATTATTACACTTCAAAATAAGAGTTTTCTATTTGAATATATTTTAAAACAAAATTTATTCCCATGATGCAAAGCTAAATTTTCAGCAACATTACTCCAGTTTTCAATGTCACATGATCCTTTAGAATTCATTCTAATATGCTAAATTGCTGCTCAAAAAATTAAAAATAAAATATTTAATCTATAAATATATATA
>JAHKKF010512201.1:1061-22573 GCA_019740295.1 Labeo calbasu | reverse complement strand
CTCAGAAATTGCAAGTAAATTTAATAAACAATTACAAGGAAACAAGAAGTAACACTGAATTAAGCATGAAATTTAAGTAGAAAAACTATAACTAAAACATAATCCAATAATATTGATTTATAACAAAGTATTTTTACAGTGATATGGGCACTTATAACAGTTTAAAAAGTTTAGTAATTTTTCAGAAATGTCATGAAAATTTCCAAAACAATGTTTTTTTCAAATAATGCATTGTGTTTGATAACATTCAATCAAATCAAATTACTTGCTAATAGCCAGTGTTTTGTGTATCTTACAAACACACAAATAAAGAAATCACATTTTTGTCTGCATTATTCGATGAAATTATAATTTTATTGGAAAATGTACATTAAAATATGCTTTGATATTATGTAAAAACAAAAGAGATATTTATATCACATTATATGGAAACAGTTTTCACTCAGAAATTGCAAGTAAATTTAATGAACAATTACAAGGAAACAAGTAACATTGAATTAAACATGAAATTTAAGTAGAAAAACTGAAAAGGTATTTTCTTGTAAAACATACCCCAATAATATTAATTTACAACTTCAAAAAACATTTTTTTTTTTTTACATTGATATGAGCACTTATAACAGTGTAAAACGTTTTGTACTTTTTCAGAAATGTCATGAACAATTCCAAAACAATGTCATTTTCAAATAACGCAATTTGATAACATTCTCTAATAAAATTACTTGCTAACAGCCAGCGTTTTGTGCATTTTATAAACACAAAAATTAAATACAATTTTCTGTGTATTATTTGATATAATTATAATTTTATTGGAGAATGCACATTAAAATATTATTTGATATTATGTAAAAATATGATATTTTGTGATAATGTGTAAAAATGATATTTCTAATAATAATTGTTTTTGAATGATACACAATAAATATTTAAATAGTTTATGATTATTTCACTTTACTTCGTACGTTTTATGGGGGATTTTCATATTTTAACATTAAAAATCAGTGACAAAGCTAAAACCATAAAACGTATGTAAAAAAAAAAAAGGCACAGTCTGAAATTCTCATCTGAAATTTTCACTCGTTAAAAAATTTAAATACAACCTCATGTTGTGTCAATCAACTTTACACACTGCCTCCAACATTTTTGTCTGTAATAAAAAATTCAAATTGGGTTTAATTTCCGATGTTTTTCACATGATAAAAAACACATACAAAATTTCTGACTCATGCAAGGACCTGTAATCACCTTTTAAAAAAGCTACAATGGAAAATAAAACATTATAGTAGTATGACTGAAATCATCGTAGCAGCATCAGGACAGCTTTGCAGATTGGGAGGTAAAAAACTGAAGCTGTGGGCTACGTCCACCTCTGCCCTGCTGACACGCAGAGGTGAGTGGGGCACATGACATACCCTGAAGCCAACAATTACCTCTTTTGTCGTCTTGTCATCCAGAGAGTTCATATTTCTTGCTCTCTCACCTCTTCTATGCACATTGTCTCATCATTATCATCAGATAAGCCCTGCCACCGTGGTGTCATTACTGAACTGGATGACATAGTTGCTCACATCCCTGGCAAGTCTACAGCTTAAACTGTAGATGGCTGAGGACGGAGCCCTGGGGGGCGCCGGTACTCAAGACGATGGTTTGGGAGGTCTGGTCATAGATCCTGACCGCCTGAGGTCTGTTAGTCAGGAAGTCTAGGATCCAGTTGCAGTGTGGTGCACAGTCCAAATGCCTTTGTTTCATCAGTTAGTGTCAGTGGTAGCTTTGAATGCTGAAATGAAATCAATGAACGGTATTCCAACATAAGTGTTTTGACTGTATAGATGGGAGAGGGCCAAGTGTGTGATGAATGACGCGGTATTCTATCCAATGCAGAATGGTTTTGCCTATAAACTAACTGGATAAGGGGTCCAATGTGGGTGGGATGGAGGACTTGATGTGGGTCATGACCTGCTGCTTGAGGCACTTCACTATGGCAGGGGTGAATGCAATAGGGCAGCAGTCATTCAGGCATGTTGCCGGTGACTTTTTTTCTTTTTTTTTTTGTGAACCTTACATGTAATCTCTAAATATGTAAAGCTCAATACACTGTTATTCTCCTTATCCTGAATAAATACAGACAGAGTGACCTTTTTATATGCTCTTTTAATGTTCAGTTTATGAGCATTCCTCTATCCACAAGTCAAAAGCATATTCAGAACATGAAGGCTAGCAGCACTGCCCACACACATTGACTAAATCTGCACAAATAGAGCCAAACCACAAGAACTCGAAATTAGGCGTTTAAAAGTCCACATATTCAAAATAATATCAGAATATAATTAGGATTATATGGGGAACAGAGATATTCAAGATAAGTACCTTAAGAATATTCTAAACCCTATTTCATGTTTACATAAGACACTTGGCAATATAGTTTATAGTTTATATAAACATTCTAATTTAGAACATATAACATCTCAATATAGATTTAAAAAAAAAATGCCTGGCTTAGCTCAGACAAATATACCTTTTTTTTTTTGGAAATTATACTTGTGCAATTGACATTACACTCAAAAACTGTATAATCACCGTTTAATCAACATTTTTAAAAGGTATGATTCACAGACAAATGAAATTACTTTTTTCCTGGACAAAGAGCTGAAGCAGTGTGATTTGTGAAAAAAATAAAAATAAAAAAATAAAAAAGCAAATCAGATCTACTGAAAACTGCAATCACCATTAATTTGAAATGCACCATTAATTTGAAATTATACTTGTGCAATTGCCGTCATACTTATAAACTGTATAATCAAATTTATTACATTTTTAAAAAGTATGATTCACACTTTTTTTTTTTTTTCTCGGACAAAGAGCTGAATTAGTCAGATTTGTGGGGGGAAAAAGAAAAGTGAACTATCTACTGAAAACTACAATCCACATTAACTGGAAATGCATAAATGAGCAACTTATACACTACTCGTCAAAAGTATTTGAACAGTAAGATTTATTTATTTATTTTATTTTTTTTAATGCATTCTCTTCTGCTCACCAAGCCTGCTTTTATTTGATTCAAAATACAGCAAAAGCAGTAATATTGTGAAATCTATTTAGAATTTAAAATAACTGCTTTCTATTTAAATATGTTTTAAAATATAATTTATTCCTGTGATCAAAGCTAAAGTTTCAGCATCATTACTCCAGTCTTCAGTGTCACATGATTCTTCAGAAATCACTCTAATATGCTGATTTGCTGTTGTAGAAACATTTTTTTTAAATATATATTAATAATTATCACTATAATTATCAATATTTAAAACGGTTGACTATTTTTTTTTTCAGGATTCTTTGATGAAAAGAAAGATCCAAAGATCAGCATTTATCTTAAATTAGATTTTGTAAGATTTTGTAACATTATACACTATAATGGCCATTCAAAAGCTTAGAGTCAGTATATATATATATATATATATGTATATATATAGCCAGTGATGGACATAGTGAGAGCTAAATGTTACGAAAGATTTCTATTTCAAATAAATGCTGTTCTAAAATTCTATTCAGATGTTTTCAACATAATAATAATAATAATAACAATAAATAAATTTTTTGAGCAGCAAATCAGGATATTATTTGATATTATATTGATTTCTGAAGGATTATATGACTGGAGTAATGATGCTAAAAATTCAGTTTTGAAATCACAGGAATAAAATACATTTTAAAATATATTCTAATAAAAACAGTTATTTTAAATAGTAAAAATATTTTGAAATATGCTGTACTTTGGATCAAATAAATGCAGCCTTGGTGAGCAGAAGAAACTTCTTTAAAAACATTAAAAATCTTACTGTTCAAAAACTTTTGACTGGTAGTCTATTCTTTAAAAAAATTCCTTTTGTGTTCCAAGAAAGAAATAGAGTCTTAACAGTGAGTAAATGATGACAGAAAATATTCCTTTAATAGGTGTTTAATTCATGCCCCTTTCTAAAAAATATTGATCGATTTCATTCTTAAGTGGTCTCCCTTCTTTTTCTTCCACTGGTCATAAATTATAAAAGTCAAAGAGACATCCAGCTCAACATAATTTATGGCGTACTTTGGACTTCTTACCATGCGTCTTAAGAGTTTCTATGAAGTGGTATACTGCATGATGTAACATTTAGCTCTCACCATGTCCATCACTGGCTATTACTCATCGGCAGCCGGCTGTCATAAAGTCCACTGCAGTAGTATTAGGAATGCCTCATAAATTATGACTGCTTCATAAATACAGGGTAACAAATCATTGTGTGGTGACTTTAGTTTACCTCAGCCTCCCTCCATCCATCCTTACTGCCCACCGTGGCTCAATTGCAGTCTTTGAGTCATGGGCCAAACCTCAAATAGTGTTGCTCTTGAGTAGCATCCAACTGGAAAAACAGTTGATATCTACTTGTACTGTATACAGGTCCAGAAATTATGATAGAGGGGTGTATTTTTGTTTTTGTACATATTTTTAAATGCAGAATTTGAACTCTTTTGTATGAGGCAATGTTCTTGCACTGTATGATTAAAAAGAAGACATTTTTTTTTTCTTTGCACACAAAAAGTATTCTCGTAGCTTCATAGCATCACGATTGAACCACTGATGTCACATGGACTATTTTAACAATGTTCTTACTACCTTTCTGGGCCTTGAACGTGGTAGTTGCGTTGCTGTCTCAGGGTCAGAAAGCTCTCAGATTTCATCAAAAATATCTTAATTTGTGTTCCGAGGATAAACGAAGGCCTTACAGGTTTGTAACAACATGAGGGTGAGTAATTAATGACAGAATTTTCATTTTTGAGGGCACTATCCCTTTAATACTGTTCGTCTGCCTCTGGATTCAAACCGTATACATGTTGTTTCAAAGTCTGCCGCAATGTAACGCAATATAAGCTGACGCTTTGCAAAACAGGAAGCGCCTCATAGCATAATACCAGAGATCGCATTTCTTGCATTCTCACCGCATCACTTCCCATGCCTCAGATGAATGCAGAAACTAGAGAAACAATACCGAACGCCCTTCTATTGTGTGGATCATTGACAATTCCTTAACCACATACAGCTATTAAGTGTGAGTGATGATATAATGGCTCTTCCTTTTAAAACGATACTATAATTTCAGTATTAAAAATCAATCATAGGTGCATTTTTGTGGGACCTCTAGGCTAAAGCGAACCTACACCTGCTATTGTTTAAAACGGGACTAAAAACACATGCCATGAAAAAAATAAAAATAAAAGTATTTTTGGTTCGGAGTTGGCAGTCCCAATAAAGAGGGATGTGCTTACGACTAAAGTACTGGAGAAAGTATGTTAGAGAGCCACATGCTGGGCCAACCCTTTGGGTCACTGGCAGCAGATAATTGGAGCTGGATAATAACTGATAGCCCGGCCGTAATGATCGGGGCTAATGTCTGAGAGTGAAAGAGGCTGAAAAGAATAAGAAAGCAGCAGGAGAGCGAGTAAAAGTGAGGGAAAAGAGGGAGGGAGGTAGAGAGAGAGAGAGCAAGCCATGGAGAGCTTCCTTATGTTTTGTGTCATCTGTGTTGCAAATTAGGAGCGGAAAAAAAGCTAAGCGAGTGGAACAGATGGACCACACTGGTGGGGGCTAATACGGACGGTCCTTGGGTCAGATATTTACTCCTAATTAGCCCAAGGAATGTGACGCATAAGAGCGGAACAGATACGTTGCCATTATGACTGGAATTTCCTTCCTCTGTGGCATGCAGTGCTTTAACCTGATTAGGTATGGCACTTATCTGAGAGATCAAAGAGCTCCAGGAACTGGTGACGTAGTGGCAGGGTGGCGGCACTTGGAATGTTGTGTCCTGCTCTTTACAGTATTTGACACATTTCATTCAGGCCTCTATAAAAGTTCACGGTGGGAATCACCAATAAATCTGCATTTACATAGGTAATTAACAAGGATAGACTAAGTAAATAAATGTAATAATCCATAAAACTGGATCTAAATATCTAAATTACATGCAGGGATAAAATGGTTAAAAAAAAAAAAAAAAAATCCCCAGAATACAATAATAATAATAATAATAATAATAATAATAATAATAATAATAATAATAATAATAATAATAATAATAATAATATTATTATTATTATTATTCCAGTAAAAAATTTCTAGCAAGATACATTTACTTAAGAATTGCGTAAAATAATAAGTCTTGCTTTTAGCAAATCTTGAATTATGTTTTATTGCCCTTGAATTTTGAATTATGCTCTTCTTGCAAATTTATTTTAATGTATTTGTTTTCTTGGATTTAGCATAAACCTTACTAAATTAGATTAGATGCATCATTAAAAAAATAATAATAATAAAACAATAAAACAAATAATCAGTGTGCTTAAAAATAAAAAAAATTCTAAGAAGAAAAAACAATAAAACAATATACATACACATATAGATAAATATATACTTATATATATTATACTTATTACTTATATTTACTTAATAATACTTACATACATTATTAAAATGTAATGTAATTTATTTTTGTGATTTCAAAGTTGAATTTTTAGCATTATTACTCTTGTCACATGATCCTTCAGAAATATTTTTTTTTTGCTCAAAACAACATTTATTATTGTTACTTTGTTGAAAACATCTGAATAGATTTTTTTTTTCCAGGTTTCTTTGATAAATAGAAAATTCAGAAGAACAGCACTTATCTTAAATAAATCTTTTGTAACATTATAAATGTCTTTATCATTAATTTTGATAAATTTAAAGCATCCTTGCTACATAAAAGTTTCTATTATTTTGTTCACAATATATATATATATATATATATATAACATTTGAAGTGGATCAAAAGAAATAAAAAGAAATCCTGAAAAAAAAATACTCAACCCCAAATTCTATTCATAATAATAATAATAATAATAATAATAATAATAATAATAATAATAATAATAATAATAAATGTTTCTTAAACAGCAAATCAGTTATTAGAATGACTTCTGAAGGATCATGTGACTGGAGTAAGGATGCTGAAAATTTAGCTTTGATCACAGGAATAAATTACATTTTAAAATATATTTAAATAGAAAGCAGTTATTATAAATAGTAAAAATATTTCACAATTTTACTGTTCTTGCTGTATTTTGGATCAAATAAATGCAGGCTTGGTGAGCAAAAGAGAATTCTTTTAAAACATTAAAAATCAAAAACTTTTGACCGGTAGTGTATATGTCCAGTATATGTCCCGGAACTTGATTTCAAATTTGATCAGATTCATAAATTAAAAATAAAAGGAATACAAAATAAATAATACATAAACAAACATACATCCAGTGTCATAAGAAATATACAGTTGGTCTTATTAAATCTGTTCAGATTCATAATATATAAAAAATTGTTAATAAAATACAAAAAATGAATAAAAACATACATACGTATGTATGTACACAAGAGCAAGAGAAAAACCTGATTCAAGCATTGTTTATTTAATTGTCTATTTATTTACTTGTTTATTTGCAGTGAATAATGTTCTGTATATATAGTAGAGCAGTGAGGCAAAATCCCTGCTTTAGTTTTGAGGCCTTGATTTATGTGCTCGTTCTGGGTGGTTTGTTAGAGGAATAAACAAGAAATGAACATAACAACTACCAAAGCTGCTTAGCCACTTACTAATTAAAGCTGAGCTCTGCATTGGCAAAGGGTGAATTGGTCATTAGGAAGTTTAATCATAACACACACACACACACACGCACACACACATGCAGTCCATGCACCACACACATATGGCATAACAACCAGCTCTGCTTCCAGTCAAGAGAAACCAAGCCACAAACAATTGTCTTTGAGAACTAATACATTTTCCAGAATCCAAAAACTTTTAATCAAGGAGAATCAGACGTCGCTGTCTAAAGCGGACTTGAAAACCTACAAGACAAGAGCAAGACTTAATCAACAGTGATTGGACTAAATACACAAATTAAATCGTGGAGACCTGGGGATTCTTCTTCATAAAAATATTCATGTGGCCTGGGTTAACTTGAGGTAAACAATCTTTGAAAGAGTGATTGAGCCCCAAAGCTGACTTGAAAAACAGCAGGACGGGAGCCGGACATAAACCAACCAGCAGTGATTGGACTGAGGACACAAACAATATCAATAACTCATCAACACACATTTGATAGTACACACAGGCGGTCAAAATGTGTAACACATTTGATTTCATGGCTATTATTAGCATGGCCTCTGCTCATTTGAAGTTCGCTTGTTTTTGACTTATCGAGCTGTCTCCTTTCTCTGGCCACACATATTTCAGACTGGAAATGATGTCAGGTTCCAGCATTAGTGCCATATGCAGTGAGCTATCTTTGAGTCCAAGACCCACCTCACATTGAGAAACTTGTGCAACATCTGCGTACCTCCTGTGGACCTCGGTCTGTGCGTGTTTTCAGCAGGTGGACTCCCATTGAGACCAAAGAACTGCTTTGGACTTCCATCCCTAATGAATGAACTTACCGTCAACGTTCGGCGGTATTACCAGCTGCCAGGTACACGTGCTGAATTTTGCTTAACTCTTTGAATCACAGGTCTAGGGGAGATGCTGTCCTGATATAAATCCATTTGTAAGAGGCTTTGCACGCAAATAATTTCATTCTAGTAAGTTAAATGACCAAAGGTAACCCCAAGTATTATTTGCACAATTATCCCACTTAGGTTAGATCACATCTAACAAAATGACATCTGAAAATAAATGATGCTACACATATTCTAATTTCACTTTTCTTTGCTTTCCATTTTCCAAGGTCATATTTCGTGTTAGTAGGTAAGAAGTCAGTTCACCTCAAGTTCACTCCGGTGTTCTAGTAACATCACATTATAGACATGTTCCAAGTTTGACAACCAGAATTTAATTTTGAATAGTGAGTCGACATGAAATCAAGTCAACATGAAATCCTGTTTACTACTGATTTTAGGATAATAATTAATTTTATCTATTAAGAACCGATTAAATTATGGGTGTTATGGGTCATAAAAAATGACATTTTCTTTCAAATGATGTGCGCAAATTAATCTTACACTATAAGACCAGAAATGTTATATAGTTAAATAAATAAATAAGATTCATTTTGATTTCACCCCATGGTAAATCTTTTATTAAGACAATGATAACATTCGTGATTACGTGTCTGATTTCTGACTTACTGTTTGTGGCTGTTTGATAGAACTCAAAAAACAGAGAGATTTTTTTCAGCCTCTTGAAGACATTCTATGTGTACGGGGAAAGTGGGGTAAGATGAGCCATTTTTTTACTCACGTGGTCCTCAAGATCAGGAAAGTACAAATGAAAGTATCTAAAGTAATTTCAGAATGTTTCCCATCAATTTAAATAATCAGAATGTATCTGTGACAAAGGGTTCTAAAATTATAGCTTCTCATAAAAAAAGTGTTTCTCAATTTGCTCCATGTTAGGGGTAAGTTGACCCAAGTCACTGGGTAAGATGAAATGTCTGGTTGAAAACTGACCATCTGACTGAATCTAAAACTATAACTTAATAATCAAATTTCATCTGATAAACGGTCATATTTCTTTTTTTAAAGCCAAGTTTTAAAAAAAAGTTTTAACCTTCCCAAAAACAGACTAAACAGAGAGTTTGTTGAACTGAATTAGAATAAAGGAATAAATGTCACTGAAACTATTAAATATTTTAGTCTAAAGATTCTTGGCATGCTAGCTTTTCTGCAATGTCGAACAGACCATTAGGGACTACAGGTGGAAAGATATATTTCATTAAAATGTGATGAAAAGCATCTTCTGGCTTTTAGAGAAGGATTTGGTGTACTTGTACACTCTCCGTATAATAAACTACAAACAATATGCATGTATATGATAAACTAAACCAGTTGTGTAAAATCACATTAAAATACTAGTTTACATTTCAGAGATTTAACTTAAATTTAGTACCTTATGGTGGGGTAAGTTAAAGTGTTGGCTCAACTTACCCCACAGCGTCTGGCTCACTTTGCCCCATAGCTGGCACTTTGAAAAAAAAACTATCTAGCTTACCAATTTAGGCTAACATTGAGCTAAATTATGTTGCTGAATCACCTATATGCATGATAAATATTTTTAGAACCTGGACACATTTTTTTTTACGCAACAGCCATACATCTGTTATGTTATTTTTTTTTTTTTACTTTGACAAGCCAAAAACAGTTTTTAAATTAAATGGATACCTTCCACTCCTCCCATGTGCTTCTCCTTTTCACAGTCTGACAGAAATTATGTGTGATTCCAAAATACGTGGTCACATGACCAGTGCTGGGGGTAAGGCATTACAAGTAACGCAAGTTGCGTAATATTATTACTTTTTCCAGGTAACTTGTAAAGTAACGCATTACTTTTCAATTGACAAGAACATATCTGAGTTACTTTTTTTCAAATAAGTAACACCAGTTACTTTTCCCCCCATTTATTGATTAAAAGCTCTCCTGTCCTCATGTTGAGAGAAATCGGGAGTAAGATCTTCTAGACTAAATGTGAACATGCATTAATTCATCTCACTCACAAAAAAACAGATTCAGTATTCCTATTTTTTTCTTCTGCATTCTACTGTACAGACGTGAATTTACTTTTCTCAAAGCCTGAGGCTTTTGGTGTGAAAAGGCTTTTACATTTACCAAAAATAGAACTTTTTATATTAAAAACAAACAAGCAAGTCCTGCCCAGATTTAAAATGTAACGCAAAAGTAAAGTAACGCATTACTTTCCATAAAAAGTAATTAAGTAATATAATTAGTTACTTTTTTAGGGAGTAACTTAATATTGTAATGCATTACTTTTAAAAGTAACTTTCCCCAACACTGCAAATGACAGTAAAAATGTACAGTTACCAAGATACAAGGGTCAACTTACTCACTGGCTCAACTTACCCCACTCTAGCTATATAGATAGACAGATAGACAGACAGACAGACAGTACCCAATAATGGGCAATGACAATGATTTTAAATATATTAAGCTTACCAATTTTTTTTAAATATTATTGTGGGTTTCAATAGGATTTTAGTAAACATTGATCTTAATACTTAAATGCTTTTTGAATGTGTTTTTGTTGTTGTCGTTGTGGGGCAGCAGTTTGCACAAATCTGTAGAATGGCCCATATACAGAAGTCTCTGGTCCTCAAATCTGATTGGCCGAAAGGAGTGCGATGTGATATCGAATAGCGGACATTCAAACTAATGTTTAATTGTGAATGTGCGACTGAGCTGAAGAATGAATAGTGTATCACACCTGCTGAGTCCATCTCTCTCTCATAATACTCTACTCCACATAATACTGTGAGCTTTTAATACAGTAATAAGATTTTAATGAAGCATGTCCCTTCATTATAGTTCTAAAGTGATGTTTTTGAATTAGTAACAGAGACTTAGGCGAGGGGTTTTATAGACATTCAGTTGTTGTTTCTTATGTAATATCACTCTCATAACCATGCAATATACCTGTATATATATTATATATATATGCAATATATTATATGCAACCAAACAATCTTATTATACTCATATTGATAATGACTCAAACTTAAATCTTACTGACTGGACTGGATTCTTTTGGACTGATGTAAATTAGTATACTTTTAAGCAAATTTGAAATGTTTAACGCAAGTACATTACAGTTTAAACTAATCCAAATACGCACTTTAAAATATTGGAAAGATGAGGCCAATGGGTTTCTAATGAAACCTTCTGTAATCTTCAAGAAATGGCAGTAAACACAGGGAATGTCTACGGGAAATGGGAATGTCTTGGTCACACTAATAGAACTTTACATTTGCCATTTGTCATGAATCTAGAAGGCCCTGTGGTTTAACATACACAACAAAGACCCATTTCAATACAATAGACCTGGTTCAGCCCCCTAGAGTTCAATAATAGCCATAGCCATATCAGTAACTGGGTTCACCTTAATAACTCCTAGTAAATTAGAGTGTATAGAGAGAATGTTCAGGGGAAGAAAAGCAGACAAATAAATAAATAAACATTCAATCAATCATCTCTTTCCTTTAGAATTCTAGATCCATTTATCCTTTGCTTGATCTTTTGGTCTTTTCTTTGGCCTGGAGATTGTTTTCTAATGTGGCTTTTATGGGTGTTTTTGTGGAAGCATTAATTGTAAACAGGATGTGTTTTGTGTGGTCTTTAAGAAAAAGTGTTTCATATTCCCGCTTGGACATTCTTCAAAACAGCCTCTCGCAACTTACAAATTACTTATGCTGAAGTGCTGAACAAACCACATGTGACAATTATATAAATGGTCACTCTGGGTTTGTCTGGTAAAGATGTGCTGCAAGATCGCACAAGTAGATTCAACTACAGCTAATGCAATCCTCAACCGCAATGCATCATTAGCAAGGAAAACAGCAGCTACAAAGCATATGATTTATGTTTCCCCAATAACCCACCTGCAAATAAAATCTCTATTTCGTAGTTGTGCTTGAGTAGGAGGCTCACAAAGCGTTGCATATAAGTAGAAGCAAGCGAAACAATGTGAACAATGATTTATACAGGCGCTGCAGAGAGCGTCTGTCAAACGTAGCCCTCAGGAAGCTTTCATAGAGAGGAGGGATAAAGGAGAGGCAGCAGGCCAGAGGTTTGAATGCTCACAGTTCTTGACCTTTTGGCATTAGAAGTCTTGTAAGTTCAAACCTCAGCTATTACCAAGCTGAGCTCATCTCAAGTGGCTATACAGACGCAGATTGGAGCCCCAACAACAGGTTCCTACACAGGAATGCCTTAGGATGCTAGACTGGACAAATACCATAAAAACAGATCTACAAATGTTTATTTTCCTCATTAATTATTCAGTACATTTAGCACTGTGTTAATGCCATGTTAGAGCCACCAAAAAAATGTTTTGTTTTAGTGTGCAAGGAAATACCGGTTTATATTTCCAAAAAAAAAAAAAAATTATAATTTGCCAGTAATTTTAATAATCCAGTGAGGTTTTTGTATGCACAGAAATGTTTGGGATTTTATAAGGAGACAGAATAACTAAATCCATAACTGTTGCAACATCTCCAAGACACTAAAGCAAATGTCTCTGAAAAAATGTTAAAGGGGTCATCGGATGATAAGTTCACTTTTACATGTTGTTTAAACATTAACGTGTGTTGGCAGTGTATGTACAAATCTACCCTATAATGATAAAAATCCATGCAGTGGTTTTTAATTCATCTTTAAAAATACTATTCCCTTTTTCAAATTGAGCCGTTCTCAGATGCCTGCCGTTGTGACGTCACACCGACAGAGGCCACTCCCATGATAGTTGATTGACATGAGCGTTTTACCTCAGATCAGCTGTAACAGTCCGCCCTCTTTGTTTCGATGCCGGAGCAGGGATGTAAATTAGACAAGAATATCTATGATTGAACGACTGAGGTGTTGTGTTGCTGGATGTAATAATGAACGAAGTGGTTGCCATTTACTCACGACACATCTGAACCGCTGAAGATGCAGTAGATTACGTTTGTTTGCGAAGGGAATGCACCTCCCGATCTACATATATCTGTCTATGTTCGCACAAATCGATCGTGATCCAGCTTCACTTACCACAGAAGTGAGTATAAGGTTTTTTTTTTTTATGAATCTTTGCGATCGTCTTTCCTAATAATGTGCTAGGTAGCAAGTTTAGCAGCTAAACGTGGCTAAATGTGGCTAAAGTAAACAGGCTCGTCGCTCCACAGAGAGAAGAGAGGGGCGGGGCGAGCAGAGCTCATTTGCATTTAAAGCAGCCTCGACCAGAATGAGATGATTTTTGCAGAGCTGATTTTGGCAAGGCAAAAAGGGTGTTGTTTTACACTACCATTGAGAATTTTTAACCAAAGTATATTATAGACTTTTCATTAAGACCCTAAAGAATCATATCAACTTGTGGAAAATGGGTATCTGACAACTCCTTTAAGAACTTTTCACAAGTGAGGATGTTTTCAAAGACAATAAATAGATTTAACATTTCTATTACCTTCTATTAACTAAATCAAATCAAAATTTATTATAACCACCTGATTAAAACAACTTTTGTCCTACGCACACTTCAGACATGTTTCCTCCGAGGAGGCAAGGGAGGCAGTGTTTCTCTTCAAAATATTGGAAGAGAAAGAAAAAGTAGTACAAAAATAAAACAATGCCAATATTACAAAATATAACTTTCAAAAGTGTATAAATCACTTGTCTTTTTTAAAAGAAACATTGCCCAACAGCAACACCAGCATGTAAAGTTACAGTAGAACTCCGCATCTCTCTCACCTCCCCTGAGCCCACTGAGTCTTAACAGACCCCCTAAAGCGTGTGGTGCTTGATTGGCCAGCCAACATGCCTGACTCCCCCCCACCCCCACCTTGACTGAGACAGCAGTTATTTTACAAAAGCGCAACGTTTTGTTGTTATTGTGAGTGCACAGAAATAAATGTAGAGTCTTTACAGATTCGAAAGATGTATTACTTTTTTCAGTATGACCAAGAATGACAGAGTATTGTAAGAGCAAGTGACTGCACCGGCTCCTCCATCGGTTATCCAATAAGCGCGCTACTATTTAGCGTCCACACTCCACACAGACACTTGAATAGTGCACATTTTTCTATGTTAACATTAGATTGAGCAGCCATATAAAGTTGCTACTAATTACATACAGTATTTCAGATGATAAGCCATATTTGAGGTTGATGAAAGACAGGTGAGCGTTTGAATGTTCTGATGTATTGTATTACCACATAGACCAGCCATTAACTATCTGCCTGTCACAGACTGTGTGACTTCGCCACTTTCTGTGGATTTTTATTTATTTATTTTTTCCTGCGACTGAGCGACTAATAAAATTTTGGTCGACCAAGCCTCTTCTCATCGACTAATGGTTAGTTCACTATTAGGGGGCAGCCCTAAAATTAAGTAAACAACTCACACAAATAGATATAACTTTGTCAAGTCAAAATAAGACTTAAAATGGCATGAAAATGTGATCTGTTGGAGTTTTAGTGAATGATCAGTTTGGTGAAATTTAAAATAAATCTCTGTGTCTGACCAATATTTACCAAGCTTTGATGACCGATGATCCGAAACATAAAAAAATATTTAAAAGTTAACTATTAAAAGTAATACCTGAACATAAATTAGATAAGATTGTTTAAACTGTTGCCTTGAGTCATTTAAAAAAATATATAATTTTAGTACAATAATATATGTAATAAATGCTTAAAAACACTAACTTGTGAGGTATCTTTACAGGATATTTTTCGGCAAAGCATTTCTTTTTGGCAAAAAATGTAATGTGTAAAAAAAAAGGCATAATTTACGAAATAGGATGGGTGGGACATGTCCCCACCACTTTTTGCCAGGGTCGATGTTGTCCCCATAACTTTTTTAAAACATCTCGCAGCAAGGACGTACCCGATGCAGCTGAAACACACATGACATTCGTTTCTGTTAAATAAACTGCGATCTGGCGCTGGAATCTGTTGTTTTTAAAATCATGCTGAATATTCGCTGCGATGCTTGTAGTGACAGAATGTTCTCTTGTGGCTCTTGCACAGTCTCACACACCAGTGTCTATCAATTAAATCCAGTTAAATAATGAAACTATAAAACACAAATGTTTTCCCTGTTCTGCATATATGATTACTGATTAACATCTCTGATTTAAAAAAGAGGAAAAAATTAGATTAGGGCAGATTAGAACCCAAAACCTCCTACACGCAAATTCTTCCACTAGACTATTTAGGAGTACGACTGGTTATTGCATATCTATGCATTTAGTCACTGACATGAAGAATTTTGGGCCTAATACTGTTCTTTAATAATAAAGGCAAAAACAAAAACTTTTTAAAACGAAGTTACGCCACTGTATGTAAACTAATAGTGGAACACATCCACAACATTTTCACAAGGTATCCAAAAGCACCAAAAATCTAAATAAGAGTTAATTTGATGGTTTTTTTTTTATTTAAGACTATCATATGGCTTCACATGATAGTCATGTCAGTAATAAATCACCTTCCACAGTATAGAAATGAATACATTTTCAAAGTTAAAAGACAGAGTGGTGTTGCTGATGTCAACTAGACAGCTTATATGTGGGTACACATTCTAGGAAGAATCGACATTAAGGATGAATGCAAAGGAATCACAACAGGATATTGGATTAGAAAGGAAGTTTTGACTGGGAACACGGATGGAGCATATAATCACCAGCATTAAACTACTACAACTGTTTTTCTTTCTAAAAAAGAATGCAACAAGAAACCAGCGGGTATGTGGGCTGAGCTGTCGTACTCTGTCACAGAGCTCATCATCTGGAAAGCATTGCATTCTAACTATTGTGTACAAACATCTGATAAACATCTTAGGAAAAATACAGATGAAATAGCAGATGGGCAAATGGTCTGAAAATGCCAGATGGGACGTCTAGGAAAAACGCATGTTCCACAGAGGTGCTTCTGAGAGGTGATAAGCTATTAGACGCTTGAGCGTCTATGGAATAGGACTCTTTCTGCATGCATTTATGCTATCTTTATGTAGACATGATTATTTGAATGCATACATAAAAAAAAACTTTTGAGACAAACCACATGGTTCCATCGAGGCCTCAGAAAACACAAAAAGACACCGACTAAGGTTTAAAATGGCATAAAGTTGATTATTGTACATTCTTTGGCCATTTGTCTCTTTCGAAGAATGTTTAGTTCATTGTTTCCACTTTATAACTTCCACACAATCATTACATTTCTCTAACAGCTTGTAATATGTATGAATTTATAAGAATGTGCAAAACATATGTAGGAATCTGCCCCCTGAACAACAAAACACATAAAATTGCATCTTTCGCGCCCTTGTAAAAATTACTTATACAGTATGCTCACATATGCCAAATTTGAGGAGAAAAAAAAGTCAGAAAAAACAGGTTGCCAGTTTGATGCACAACAGAATAGCATTTCCCCCTTAGGCTATGTGCCTCCACAGATGTTTCATTCAGCCTTTGCAGCATTTGGCCACTCTAAGAGTGCTTCAGCCACTGCATTCCCTCCCATTGTACTGTGAAGGAGAGAGCGAGTGAGGGAATGACAGGGACAGGCTGTTTACCACCACCCCCTCTTTTCTCCCTGTGTTAGCTTGAGGGAGGCAAAGAGGTGGGGGTTGGGGGACATTGGGGCGGCAGCACAATTGCGAAGGGTCCAGCTCGGAGCTCCGGGCGGCACAGAGGGTCATAGAATGGAGCTACGCGTCTGGGCCTCCCGAATCCTGAATCCGCCGGGTGGGTGGTCTCCTCTCTCCACACCCATTCTCTCTCTCTCTCTAATTCACTCACCCGCTCTCTCGCTCCTCTGCTATCCCAACACCTCCAAGAGAAACGATTAGCTCATCCACTCTGGCCAGCACTTGAGCTCTGATGTGGCAGTCAGTGGCACAGACTGGATTCATTCAGAGCTAGATTAGAGAGCCTCATGGGCGAGCTGCGCGGCCAGACCCACAGAGGGAGCCGCTGCCTCGGCCGCTGTGCAGTTCTGCTGGTGGGCTCTGTGCGCTCGCGCTACTAACTGGGTGGCAGTTAGCACTAATCCTGTCGCTGATTACCTCTGGCATGAGGAAATAAACAGTAATAATGAATACGCAACCGCCTTCCATCAACACGCACGAACACTTTCAAACATTTACAGACCTGTACTTCTTTTTCTTCATCCCTACACGTCAAGATTACACACATTTCATTTATTCCCCACAATGTAGACAACACACTCATTTATTAAAGTTTTTGAACCGAATCTGACACCTGATGATTCATCACAACACTTCCCAAATAGGACTGCTATTTCTTCCATTAAACTCCATACACTACTGTTCCAAAGGTTGGATTCGGTATTATTTTTAAAATGTTTCTTACATGCTTCTGAAAAGTCTCATGCTCAAACAACCTGCATCTATAAGATGCAATATCTGTCTTCACTGTCACTTTTGATAAACTAAATGTGTTTAATGTGTTTTTAATAAACTCTACATTCTAATAAAACAATACACATTTGGTCAAAAAGCACTTCATTTGTAATTAAGAACATTTTCTGCCACAATATACACATTTAGAAAATAAAGAAAAAAATCAAAATATATTGTTTTAGATAAAAAACAATTACAATAAATTAGACTTAAAATGTAAAACTTAAAAGTATTTTGTAATGCATGTATATATTAATGTAGAAGTGTTGCATGCTACAATTATATCTACATCACAACACCACTTATTAATTATTACAGCAATAAGTAATTATTTGTGTTACTAAAGGGGATTCTTGCAACACAGTTCTCTTGCTTTCTCATACCTATACTGACACCTTGTGTCTATGTGTGGTTTTACATGGTCCCAGTTGGATTTACTATCAGCCAGGTGTCCTTATATGCAGCAACTAGAAACTGAACCTGCATCGAGTGAGTATCCTGCTGCCCTAAGAAATACTATCAGTGTCTTTACGTCTTTCAGTGATATTCTTAAAGATCATTGTTCCTCATGTCATTCATTTGTTCAGCTTTTTTATGAAATTGCTAAATATTCCCAAGACATTGAAAAGTATTGTAGTTAAACGTGTTGTGTTATGTTGTCAGCTGTCTCTGAGGCAATATCTACTATTATGTACTAATGTACAGTTGTGGTCAGAATTATTAGTCCCCAAAATGAATTAAATGCATTATTTTCCTCCAAATTCTGCAAACAATACCCCATAATGACAACGTGAAAGAAGTTTGTTTAAAATCTTTCTCAATTTTATTAAAAAAAAAAAAAAAAAATCACATGTGCTGTGTCCCAATGTGCCGACTTATACTACACTCTTAAAGTACTCTTTTGGTGAGGAAAAAGTACACATAGTTATACGCACACAGCCACTGCAAATTGGCCTGTCAATCATCTTGTCACACTCTCCACAATTTATTTAATTTAACTTCCTACCCTTTTAGAGAGAAAAGAAGTAGCTTGTTGATCTGCCAATCGTGGGTCGTTCATGCAGAGAACTCTGATCATATTTTCAGCATAATGATGCATTTAAATATTAACGAACAAACGGATGTTTATAAAAGTTCACATTGCTGTTGCAGATGAAATATAACAGATAATATTAAATAAATATTTTTACTAGGTTAAATAGTAACTCAAAACTCTTTGTTTAATCCTTTCTACCAAAGCATTGATCATGCATGTCCGCCATGTTTGTAGTTTTGTGACGCATTTTATTCGTGTTTGTAGTTCTGAACCAAAACTTTTGCCAAAGCCAAATGGATTGTGGGTAACATTAGCCAATAGAGTGTGCGTGGATCTGCACTTCAAAAACCAACCTAAAAATAGCAGACCATCTGAAGACTTTTGGCATACTCTCGTCAACATATTATACTTTGAGACACACTTAATCTAATCTCATATACTATTTAGGATGAATAGTATGAACCTTGGGATGCAGGGATGGACATAAGTATTCACAGCCTTTGCCATGACACTCAAAATTGAGCTCAGGTGCATCCTGTTTCCACTGATATTTCTTGAGATGTTTCTACAACTTGACTGGAGTCCACCTGTGGTAAATTCAGTTGATTGGACATGATTTGGAAAGGCACACACCTTTCTATATAAGGTCCCACAGTTAACACTGCATGTCAGAACACAAATCAAACTATGAAGTCCAAGGAATTGTTTGTAGACCTCCGAGACAGGATTGTATTGAGGGACAGATCTAGGGAAGGGTAGAGAAAAATGTCTGCAGCATTGAAGGTCCCAATGAGCACAGTGGCCTCCAACAAAATGGAAAAAGTTTGGAACCACCAGGACTCTTCCTAGAGGGGGCCGCCCGCTTAAACTGAGTGACTGGGGGGAAGGGCCTTAGTCAGGGAGGTGACCAAGAACCCGATGGTCACTCTGAAAGAGCTCCAGCCTTTCTCTGTGGAGAGAGGAGAACCTTCCAGGAGAACAACCATCTCTACAGCACTGCACCAATCAGGCCTGTGTGGTAGAGTGGTCAGATGGAAGCCACCCCTCAGTAAAAGGCACATGACAGACTGCCTGGAGTTTGCCAAAATGCCTGAAGGACTCTCAGACCATGAGAAACAAAATTCTCTGGTCTGATGAAACAAAGATTGAACACTGAGGCCTGAATGCCAAGCGTCATCTCTGAAGGAAACCAGGCACCACTCATCACCTGGCCAATACCATCCCTAGGCTACAGTGAAGCATGGTGGTGGCAGCATCATGCTGTGGGGATGTTTTTCAGCAGCAGGACCTAGAAGACTAGTCAGGATTGAGGGAAAGATAAATGCAGCAATGTACAGAGACATCCTTGATGAAAACCTGCTCTAGAGCGCTCTGGACCTCAGACTGGGGAGACGGTTCATCAGGACAATGACCCTAAGCACACAGCCAGGATAACAAAGGAGTGGCTACTGGAAAACTCTGTGAATATCCTTGAGTGGCCTAGCCAGAGCCCAGACTTAAACCTGATTGAACATCCCTGGAGAGATCTGAAAATGGCTTTGCACCGATGTCCCCATCCAACCTGATGAACCTTGACAGGTCCTGCAAAGAAGAATCTTGTAGCATCACAAAGACTCAAGGCTGTAATTGGTGCCAAAGATGCTTCAACAAAGTATTAAGCAAAGGCTATGAATATGTTGCGATTTAGCTCAAAGGGAAATGTATATAAATAATTACAATTAATTATGATTAATTACAATTATTTATATCAGCTGCCAGTGGTAACTGTAGCAGAATTAATTTTCCATCAACTAATCTGTTCGCCCAGCGAACATTCAGTATAATTCAGCTCTAAGAAATGATACTTTCTTGGCTACAGAAAATAACTTTCTTAAAGTACTATTGCATTAGAGCACGTAGCTCGAATCGGAATCGTAAAGGGACATTAATTTGCAAGGCAGAATCAGAATCAACGCTCATGTAATTTTGCACAAGAGTTTTATTAACGAAGGACTAACACATAACTAATCTAAACAAACAAACATAAAAGCACTCATACATGGGGGAATGGTCAGTGAGAAGCAGTTAGAGAGACAAGAGAATGTAGCTATGAAAAGAGTCAGTTAACCACCTGCTTTGAAACCATTAGTGCTGTCTACAGCTTATCCTAAACCTCTGTTTGTTTAGTTAAATGTACGATACTTGCATTGCCTTGGTCGTTGAACAAGTGTCCGAATGCAGTCTCGGGTGAAAGTCTTGATGGTTGTGAGCAGTGGTGGTTTTGGAATTGCGATCACGTTCTTCCGGGTCTGAAGAGTGATGAACTCCAAAGATGTTCTGACTCGATGGTGACTGGGAGTTTCTTCCCATGTGAAAAGTGAAGAAGAACCAAGAGCTGAGAGGGACCCAGCTGAAGTACTGTGATCTTTGAGGAATGGAAAGACAAGGCCGCAAGGCCTGGCGCATGCTTAGGGAAGTCCTGAAGAGTTCTAGCTCATCTTCTTAGGTTCTCCAAGAACCACTGACTGA
>JAHKKF010512198.1:4129-17918 GCA_019740295.1 Labeo calbasu | reverse complement strand
TATATAGATTTGATATAGATATATTCATTTTTATTAAACAAATTCTAAATATTTTAGTCTATTTAAAAGTCTTAAATAATTTTGCAAAAACAAAAAAAAAACAACAACAAAAACAAACAAACATTAAATGACTAAATGTTCTAAAAAGAACATACCACATGAATGACATTCAACAGGATTTACATAAGTAGGTTGTGTTCCTGGATCAGCATCTACTGTTGTTTCTGGAACACCAGTGAATGACTGAATGTGGAAAACACGGAATGATTGATTGATAGGAATGTTATTCTCGGAAATGTCGATCTATTGACAAGACCTACTCGTGTAAATCACATTGTGTTGTGGATGTGCGTCATGTGGACAGTGGACACACATAACACAATCAGTCGACTGCTGCATGAGACTGTGGGTGATGTGGAATGACGGATCTTTCACACGTTGGCTGAGCATACCTGCCATTTTGGTTTGGGTGGAGGGGGTGGAGGGGGTGCGGGCTGGCTCTTAGGTTTGGCAAAGCGCAGGTTTTCAGTCATGTCCAGAGATACAGGTTTGTCGGTCTCAGATTCAGACTAGTTTCGGTAACATTGCACCCAAGGGAGATGGAAAGAGATTAAAGATGAAGAAAGAAAAAAGACAGGAAGAGAAAATCAGAGGAAAGCTAGAAAAGCCACAGAAAAAGGAAAGGAAGTAACTGTAAGTGCAGAACAACTGAATGAATTAGCATTATCTTAAAACCATAGATTGGCTCATGATCAACAACTCAACTGTGCTGCAAAGAAACTTCATTAGCTGTTCATATTCAGTGTTAACACTTCATGAGTGACCTACATCCTTTAAATGGTCTGGTTGCTCAACTATAGGCTTAATAGCCACTGCTAAACCTCAAAAGGAAAACCGGCAAAAAACCCCAGCAAAATCACAATTACACTCCAATAAGGCATTACAACTAGTGACAAAACATTCATTCTTCTGATTTAAAAAAAAATCTGTAACAAATCAACATAAAATAATGGTACAGTATTTGTTTTTGTTCACCGTTTTTTTGTGGCTAGTTTTAGGTTAATCTTAGTTTTATAAAACTGACCAGCAAAACTAAAATTGACTAGTAATTTTAAGTAATTAGTAATTGTTACCAATTAGTCGTTGGCAACACTTTGCAATCAATTTGAACTAATTAACATTATTTAATACACTAAATTTTAATATACTTTATAAATGTAATATTGTTCATATGTTTAACTTATTTTATTATAATGATTATTTATTTGATCTATAAATATACAATTGTTATTGGTGTAAAATAAATATATGGTAATTTTTACCTGAATTATATAATGCTGTAAAAGTAAAAGAAAATTGTACTTAATGTATTATACACTAAAATAAAAAACAAAAAAAAAAAATATTATATTGTCCATGTTTAATTTATTATTTTTTTTTTATAATGATATTTTTTAAATCTATAAATATACAATTGTTATTAATGTAAGTTCGAAATAAATTAATATATGGTCATTTATACCTGAATTGTAACAGAATTGAAAAATGTACAAATTATCTAGATTATTCAATGCTGTAAAAGTAAAAGAAAAGAAAATTAAAATAAAATTAATTTAAATTGAATTTAAAATTAAATAAATAAATGATAAAATAAATAAAATAAAAAATATATTGTTTTAAATTTTAATTACTTTTTAATTTAAAATTAAATAAATAAAATTAAAAATACAATAAATTAAATAAATTAATTAAAAATAAAATGAAATAAAAAAATAAAAAATAATAAAATGAATAAAAAAATAAAATAAATTAAATTATAATAAAATAATATACTTTATAAATGTAATATTGCTCATATGTTCAATTTATTATTTTAGAATTATAATGATTTATTTAATCTATAAATATACAACTGTTATTCATGTGAGCTCTAAAAAAATTAATATATATGGTAATTTATACCTGAATTATATAATGCTGTAAAAGTAAAAGAAAATTGTACTTAATGTATTATACAATAAAATAAAAAATAAAATAAATTAAAATAATAAAAGAATGTATAAAAAATAATAATAAAATAAAAAATAAATATAAAATAAAACAAATCAAGTTAATTAAATAAAATAAAAAATAAAATAACAAATATACTTTATAAATATAATATTGCTCATATGTTCAATTTATTATTTTATAATTATAATGATGATTTATTTAAATCTATAAATATACAATTGTTATTCATGTGACCTCTAAATAAATTTATATATATATGGTAATTTATACCTGAATTATATAATGCTGTAAAAGTAAAAGAAAATTGTACTTAATGCATTATACATTAAAAAAAAAAAAAAATAAAAAAAAAAAAAATAAAAAAATGTATTAAAAAAAATTAATAAAATAAAAAATAAATATAAAATAAAATAAATTAAATTAAATAAATAAAATAAAAATAAAACAATATACTTTATAAATATAAAGTTCATGTTTAATTTATTATTTTATTACTATAATGACCATTTATTTAATTTAGAAATATACAATTGTTATTCATGTAAGCTTGAAATCAATAAATATATGGTCATTTATACCTGAATTATAATGTAATTAAAAAATATAGAAATAATCTAGATGATTAAATGCTGTAAAATTGTACTTGATGTATTATATAATAAAATATAAAAAAATTAAATAAAATTAGAAATGACATTACAATTACATAAAAAAAATAAATAAATTAAAATAAATAAAATAAAACACCTAAAATTCTCAGCACTAATCTTACACTTTCTTCTGAGACAAACAAAACTCATGTTTTGAAATGCACAGTCATGCATCCAAATCAAAATATTCTGCATCTGATGAAGCGGAGGATTTACTTTCACTACACAAGGACAGGTATTCACACAGGATTACAGGCACGGTTCAGTATCTGGATTAGATCAGAGACCCCTGGCGCTCATTCTACTGACTCCAGAGTATCAGTACCACATGAGCAGTTTAGTCTACGTTTCTTAGATAGTAAAATGACCGACTACATGACAAAAGAAGAGTCCACAAAAAGTCTTAGTATATATCCTGTTATCATTTCAGCAGCTATGGCTTTCAGAGATCTTAGGATTCACAGATGTAGTAATGTCTCCTGATGGACACTAGCTGCTTTTAAAAAAAAGAAATCTGAAGAAAAGAGAAGTGTAGCCGTACCTGTCTGCGCACAGCATAGCTTGGCGCATTCTCCTCAAACCGGGCCAGCAGTTGAGTTGCCATGGAGCGCACTTTATTTTCCTTCTGTTCCTCTCTCTCGCCTACAGGGGGCGCACTCTGATTGGACATTAGCTAGGAGAAGAAGCAGACCAGTTAGACTAAAAGCCATAAACTGGATGTTTATGCATATACATAAGAACACACATAAGGCAAGTTAACACACCTCCTCCAGATGACTGCCAGCCTTCTTCCTCTTTTTGTTGTCATTGTCTTCCAACTTTTTATCAACCTTGGGATACAAGAAGTGGTAGAGTTTCAATTCATTAGGTTTTGACGTAGGCATACTGTAGTTAAAGTGAATAGGACAAAAATGTTACCTTTGGGATTCTCTTCCGAGGCAGTGCGTGATTTATGGAGTTGTATAGAGAGTTTGTGGGCTTTGATGAATAGTCTTCATTATTTGCATCAGTCTCTTTGGGTACACCTGCAAACATGACACAAAACTATTGTTTAGTATCATACTCTGGTGTGTGTTCATGCAAATGAACAGGAAATACTACACCTGTTTTATCAACAAGATGCAATTTCTTTTTTTGTTAAAGAAGTTTCTTTTGCTTATCTAGGCTCTATTTATTTGATCAAAAATGCAGAAAAAAAATTGTGAAATTTTGCTGTGAAGCAAAGCTGAATTTTCAGCATCATTACTCCAGTCTTCAATGTCACATGATCATTCAGAAATCACTCTAATATGCCGATTTGTTATCAAGGTTGAAACGTTAATATAAACGTAATATATTTTGGACCTATGATACTTTTTTTCAGGATACTTTGATGAATAAAAAAAGTTCAAAAGAACAGCGTTTATTCAAAACAGAAAATTTGTGTTACAATATACATTACTATTCAAAAGTACAAGACTTTAAATAAATGCTGTTCTTTTTATTAAATCAATAAAACCTGGAAAAATCATGGGTTCCAAAAAAATATTAAGCAGCACAACTGTTTCAACATTAAATAATAAATCAGCATATTAGAATGATTTCTGAAGGATCATATGACACTGAAGAGAGGAGTAATAGCTGATGAAAATACACAGAATCACAGAAATAAATTATATTTTCAAGTATATTAAAATAGGAAACCAACATTAGAAATTGCAATAATAATTCACAATATTACTGTTTTTTTTTTTTTATATTTTTGAACAAATAAATGCAGACTTGATGAGCATTAAAAATCGGACTGATCCCAAACTTTTGAACGGCAGTGTATATGCACACAAAAATTCCTAATATTATTAATTATTTAAACATTAATAATTATATAAACATATACAAACCGTATAACAGTAGCACAAATAATTCTAATATATACTATATAAAACATTAAAAAAAGTTATAAAATTCATCAATTAAAATAAGATTCATAATTAACTGTTACATAATAAACTGTTTTGAAAATCTTAGCAGTGTTAAAATTGCATGCACTTATACAATATTAACACAATATTAAAATATATTATTAAACACCTAGAACCATTACAAAATGATGCTAAATCTTGCATGCTTATTAAAGTTTATGTACATTTTTTTTTTTTTTTTTTCAAATTTCTCGGAAGACTCTCAAAACAAGAAAACACATGCACAGCAGATGCACAAATGCACCCTATCAACAATGACACGCTTCCTCACAATCTGTAAGTTACATCTGCATATCAACATTTTTAAAATGCCTTTAAGTTGTGGAGCATTTCCAGCATGCAGTTCTATACAGTAGTCAACATTTTTTGATCCACTTCAAATGTTGACTACTGTATATAAAAACTCTTCCTCAACATGATAGTTGCCTAATGCAACATATAACAAGCTGCTCAAATGATCAAAAACAGTCTTTAAATAATGGCACTAGAGATCTTCACATACATTATTTGGCATGAAGTATATTTAAAGGTACAGTTCACCCAAAAATGAAAGCTCTGTCATTAATTCCTCACCCTCATGTCGTTTCAAACCCGTAAGAACGCAGTTGTTATTTTTGTTTTCTTTGTGCACAAAAAGTTTTCTAGTATCTTCATAAAATTACAGAAAAAACTGATGTCACGTGGACTATTTATTATGTCCTTTCTCCTTTCTGGGCCTTTAATGTGTCAGCTGCGTTGTTATTTATGCAAGGTCAGAAAGATCTCAGATTTCATCAAAAATACCTTAATTTGTGTTCTGAAGATGAACAAAGGACTTACAGGTTTGGAACGACATGAGGGTGAAGAATTAATGACACAATTTTTATTTTTGGGTGAACTATTCGTTTAAGCAGCATTTTTTTTTAAAACCCAGGCTTCGTTGAAGGCACTATATTATATTTATGGCATATTTAAGACTTGATATGACTCATACAACCCAAATGAAGACTTTCAAACTTCACTTAGGTTTTTTATTAAAGTGCTACAATATGGAAAGCACTACCTGTGATGGATTGAGGTGAGTTGCGGAACATCTCGTGAAATTTGGAGAGGTAGAGGACCATAATGAGCTTGTCCGGCCCCCGTTCGGCATTCATTTCCTTTCCTGTAGTGACCGGCTGGATGCCAAACTCGCGCTCTGCCACGTCAAACGCCAACTGGTTGTTTTTAGCGCAGTCTGCCTCGTTTAAGGAGTCAAAATCACTGGAGAAAGAGGTAAAGAGAGGAAGAAGAAACCACAGACGTAAGATAAACAAGCAGATCAAACGAGAGCAAACAGAGGTAAAAACCTTATCAGGTCTGGTTGCCATTCCACTGCACTGCGAACCTGTGTTCGCGCAATCTGTATCCTTGGTGATGCATAATATTTGTCGAAAGCCCTCTCGCAGAACGGTGTGATGATTGGACGAGCTGATTTATAATGAGTCACATCTCACCGACACATTTTATTTCACGTCCAAAAGGGACGGCAGGATTTATAACAGAAAGTGTGAAATTTATGATATAATTGTCTATGTAAATCATGATGCAAACTCTAGAGTCAGAGCTACTTTTTCTTGTGGTCAATTAAGCATTTCACTTCTCTGTTTTAATACATCCATCCTATTGAAGTCACTGAACTACTTTCACTAAGCTGCAGGCGAAGCGAAGTTGAAATAGCAACGCTATTATCCTTTAGTAAAAGCAAACAGCTTGTTTTGATGGTTTAGGGAAGGAGGTACCGCCACGTGTGTGAGATCAAAGAGCTGCCAAATAATGGAGCATTTGTCAAACTGTATGAGGGTTTGATCATGGGACTGAATGAAGACGACAAGCAGTTTGTGTGTCATGTCTCGCTCACATGAGGTCTGGCCGCTGACGGTGAATGAGGGCACACAGGGCCAGGCCGCTCCTCCAGGAGGTCGTAAGGTCAGTGACATCCACTCCCCTGTAGCCCTGCGTCTGCTTCTGACACCACAGCAGGAGCCGGCTGGGACGCACCTCTGACTCTAAAAACAATACGTAGCATCATGAGGAGGTATGCAGTGAAGCTTTTTTAATGATAAAATATGTAATCTAATATCCATGTATTCAAATTTTGAATGTTGACAAACAGACCAATTTTGTCAAAAGCCATGGAATAAAAGAATAAAAAAGGTAAATTTAAAAAAATCTGACTTTATTCTCACAATTCCGAGGTTATATCTCATAATTCATTCTCTCTTTTCTCCGCAGCTCAGAATGAGTTTATATCCTTATACAGGTGCGTCTCAATAAATTAGAATGTCGTGGAAAGTTCATTTATTTCAGTAATTCAACTCAAATTGTGAAACTTGTATATTAAACAAATTCAAAGCACACAAACTAAAGTAGTTTAAGTCTTTGGTTCTTTTAATTGTGATGATTTTGGCTCACATTTAACAAAAAGAATGTGGTGACATGCCAATCAGCTAATCAACTCAAAACATCTGCAAAGGTTTCCTGAGCCTTTAAAATGGTCTCTCAGTTTGGTTCACTAGGCTACACAATCACGGGGAAGACTGCTGATCTGACAGTTGTCCAGAAGACAATCATTGACACCTTTCACAAGGAGGGTAAGCCACAAACATGCATTGCCAAAGAAGCTGGCTGTTCACAGAGTGCTGTATCTAACTATATATATATATATATATATATATATATATATATGCTGATACGCTGTTCAAGAAACTTTTTTTTTATTATTATTATCAATATTTAAAACAGCAAAGTAAATTTTTTTCAGGATTCTTTGATGAATATAAAGATCCAAAGATCAGCATTTATCTAAGCTTTTGTAACATTATACACTATAACATTCAAAAGCTTGGAGTCAGCATAATTTTAGAAATTATAGAAATTAATACTTTTAGTTGGCATGGATGCTGTTACAAAAGATTTCTATTTCAGATAAATGCTGTTTATTTGAACTTTTTATTCCTCAAACAAACCTGAAAAATTCTTCTCAGCCGTTTAACATAATAATAAATGTTTTTTGAGCAGCAAATCAGAATATTAGAATGATTTCTGAAGGATCAGAGAAATAAATTACATTTTAAAATATATTCAAATAGAAAGCAGTTATTTTACATAGCAAAAATATTTCACAATTTTTGCTGCACTTTGGATCAAATAAATACAGGCTTGGTGAGCAGAAGAGTCTTCTTTAAAAAAAAAAAAATAATAATAATAATAATCTCAAAAACCTTTGACTGGTATATATATGCATCTCATTAGTGTGAGCGATAAGATTCACTAAAAGTCTACACACACTTTTGTTGACCCTTTCGTCATGTAACATGATCCTTTTGATTGAGTAAAGGGTGTGGAAATCATTGTTCCTGTGAGGCCACATCCAGGTGAGCCAGTATAAAGCAAATATGGATCTTGTGGCATCACTACATCCTATTTTCTAAGTATAGTATAATGAAACCGAATGAGATTTTGAGTTGGGTTGAGTGGAAATATAATGCTGATCCTATATTGTGATTACGAAACAAGTACAATTTTTCAGTATAGAGTTTTATAAAGAGCTTTTGTGTCAACAGCAACAATCAAGGGGAATTTGTCAGGGGGAATCATTACCTGCTTTCTTTTTCCATCGGTTTTAAGTGGAAATGCAGAAATCAGACAAAATCGCAAGTTGTTGCAAAGCAAATGCAGGGATTAGTTAAATTTGCATTGACTTTTGTGATCGCAGTCTTTGAAAACACAATCAGGCAGTCAAATTTGCTGCCATCTTCATAAGACACAAAATTTTGAATGTACCTCGTTTGGAGATGTTTACAGATCTACGTGTGGGTCCACCGTGCTCCAGAGAACTTAAGTCCTGCTCGCCGTTAACGTACAGATGCCGCACCTGAGACAGGAAGTTTAGCTTTTGCATGAGGAAGACAGATGCATATTGACCTACATGTTGATAACGTCCAATCAATCTCACCTGATGTGGTCGTACGCAAGTGGAGTTGAGGTTGGGGTAACGCGTAGCTGGGTCTATGGTGTACTGCTCAAAGTTTTTTGAGATGTTTTCTGCAGTCGTCTGAGGAAGCAGCCTGTAGATGCTTTCCCTGTGATAAACAAAGAAGACATTAGGTCATGACAAACAATTATTAAAACACATGAACAAATATGTTTCAATCATTGATGGAGTGTGTTCACACCTCTCTGACAGAAGATCAAGGGGCCCTTTGCCCTGAGCCCAACCCTTTATCATCCACGCTGTGTCAAAGGCAGCCAGAAACCCTCGAGCACATCCTGTCCCCATGGGCCAGAAAGGCTGGAGACCAATGAGACAGAGAAAACACTGCATGTTTAAATGCTACTTTAAACAAGACGCTGTATAGTCAAATGGCATGCTGAAACAATCAGGAATATTTAAACCTAAAGTAAACTTTATCTTTCCTGTGTTTAATTTTAATCTTTATAGAACATGATCTTTACTGAATATCCTAATGATTTTTGGCATAAAAGAAAAATCAATAATTTTGACCCATACAATGTATTGTTGGCTACTGCTACAAATACCTGTGCTAGTTAAGTGGTCCAGGATCACATATGGCATATAATGACTCCTACCTCTAGCAGACTATCTCCAACTAGCGCCACCAGCAGCTGATGGTTGTACTTTTCCCTCACTAGCGCGGCGTTCTCCGAGGCGTACATGCAGGTGAAGTCAAACATAGCTACATCTGGCTGCCCGTAGTGGTTGATGGCATAATCCAAAGAAGGAAGCTGGTAGTTTGTGCCAAAATCTGCAGCCTCACGGGCATATGACAGCAAAGCTTCTTGGTTTACGTTATCGCTCGCCAACAGCCGTTCGGTCTCAATATAGTCCTGGGAAAGGAAAAACAATGTTTTAAATGAAAAACATACTTTTGTCTGTCCTATATGTGCCATTCTACAGACTTGGTGCAAACTGCTGTCCCACAACCAAAAAACGCATTTAAAGTATTTAAATCTTAGATGGTTACTAAGATCCTTCTATTATCTACTGAAACTCTCAATACGGTTTAAAAAATTAGTAAGCTTCATATATATATAAAAATCATCATTTATTGGGTATTTTCATTAGGGAGGTGGCTGTCCTGAACCCTGACTGCTAATTTTAATTTATGAAAATGAGATTGAAATAATCTTTGTATTTTTTTCCATTGTTGTTTTTAAACGTATCTTTTTGATTATTTTAAAAAGTGAAGTTAAAAAACAAAAAACTTTTATATTTTCTTTGTAAATTACGAAACTTTATGTAAAAAAAATAAAAAATAAATAAAATATGTGTCCCGCATTTTTCATGTCACTACCGAATTTATGATTAGGAAACATTTCTGTGTCCCCCTCTCTCTCATTGCTACAAAGTGAGTAGATAGGTCTCATCATTTTGAGGTAAATGTGTTCAAAAGTCTGAAAAATCAAACGTCTGTAACTTTAATGTTTTAATGTCACTACCAAACACCTTTTTTCTGCAATTAAGCAAACTTTTTTGGGAGTTACTCCATAACATTTATTTTTTGTGTGTGTACAACTGTTCAGAACTGTGCTAGCTAACCATGTGCTGATTAGCATCTACCGAAACGGTCACGACCTACACATTTGGTGGAGTTTCGGAGGCAGATGCCTCCCAGTTTTTTGGGTGTTATTCCCATAAAATTGTCACCACCAAAACATATCATCAAAAGGGAGCACATAATCTTTATATTTTGAAATAAACTAAATTTTAGTTCAGTTCTATTTAGTATGTTTTAGTAGTGTTTTAGTATAAGAGTTCAATTCTGTAATGTGGTCAGTGCCTATAGCCTAGCGGGCAAGTGTGACGACAGTGCCGTTGCACTATAGGCGTCCCGAGTTCGAATCCCGGCTCGAGGACCTTTCCCGTTCCTGCCCCTCTCTCTCTGTACCACTTCACTTCCTGTCTCCACTATCCTATCATAATAAAAGGGAAAAACAAATGATGTAAAAAAAATAAATAAATAAATAAAAAAAAATGTAATGTGATGTGATGTGGTCGCTACGAAACCATTACTCTCATTACCAAAACATGGAATGTTTCGTCAAAAATAAAGTATACTGAATTATCAACTAAGATGTTATGATAGTTTTGGTTCAATGTATATTCAAACTAATGAATCCTTAACTTTGAAATCAGTATGATCAGCGTTTTGCCTTTTACAAAGAAAAATTGGATTCAAAATACGACAAATCTCATAAAATCACACTTGAAATACTGCTAAAAATGTAATTGTTATGGATTTACCTCAGAAAAAAAATGGCATAAAATTACAATCTAGATGCAAAATCTTAACAGGTCAGTATAACGCATTTAATTAAATTATATATTACTGTGTTTCAGTAGTGACAAATTTGGGGAGAGAACAACATAAGAGAAAAAAAGAGAATTAACTGCACAGTTACTAAGAATGTGTACCTTGGATATTATACATTTTTTCCAAGACATTTCTAACTGACTATGGACCAATTCTGTAGACTTTTAAACAGAAACATAGTTTTTAGATATAATTTTATATTTTCCACAAGTTGTATGATTCTTTATGGTCTTAATGAAATGTCTGCAAAATATTTTGGTTAAATTCCTCAATGGTCGTGTAAAACAACACCCTTTTTACCTTTTCAAAAACAGCTCTGCCCACAGCAACCCATTTCAGTCATGTCTCTTTAAATGATAATGAGCTACTGCTCACTCCACCTCCATATTTAGTGAATTCGGTGGTGCGTTACCATCAAAACCAGAACTAATCCACTGCGTCCTCAGTGGCTCTAATGTCTGGAAAAATGTAGTCTCTTATGTTAACTCTTAAGACATTGTTGTGCGGAGCGCGGAGAAACATACAACTGCCTGAGAGTGAGAATATGCAAATACAGGACAGTCCGCCAGCAGTCGTGGGCGGGGCTTGAGCAATATGACATCATACTGCATAGAAAATCAAAACAACTTAATAACTGAGACTGTTCAGCTTTTTTAGGAAACTAAAAAAAATTACATTGATTTTTATATTTGTAGGGTGGTGTCCACACACTGCTTAGACACATTTATATGCAAATACCATGTAAAAGTTAATTTTGTATCCAGTGTTTTTTTTAATATACATTTATTTTATTATTTACATTATTTTATCTTATTGCATTTTATATATTAATGCAATACAATCAAGTATCTACATACTTTTTAGGACATCTGAGATAAGTCAAGGTGCACATGCAGGAGTAATCACACACAATCCTATCATAGCATAGCATGTCAAAACAACAGGGCAAATTTGAATGCAACAAGTAGCTTATAGTTAAGTAGATTACACAGCAGCAGCATCATAGTCATTATGTTGAAGTGATGAGCCAGGTTTTTTATGATCTCCACTGTGAGCACGAGGGCTGCTATCCAAGGGCGTGAGAGTTCAACTCAAACTCCAGACAACCTCCAAACACTCAAAGAGCTTCAATCACTCAGCTGCTGTGCTGTAATATCCTGTATCATACTCTGAGAAACTACGTCTGACACAGACGCCAACACAAGCTTCCTGATCGAGTTTCTTTTCACAATAAACATGAAATAGTTCTCTCAAATGCTTTCAGAGAGCAAAATACTTTGTAATATCCATCATAGGATGACTAATATTCACCATAGGGCACGAAAATAATTGTTTTTAAATAATGGTGAGGATCACTGACTGTAAATTAAGCTCATTATAATTATTAAAGGCTAACACTCATCCTAACCTTACTACTAAAAGAAAACATTGTCAAAAAAATAAATAAAATTTATAAAATTACTCAAATATTTACTCACATTGATGATCACACCCTTGTCCAACAAGCTTTGTTTCTTCGCAGTCATGACAAAATAGTGCGTGTTGTCCTTGTAATAGACAATGTTTTCCAAATCGATGCCTGTACAAAAGATAAATGAGGTCTATTAGCATGATTGTGGGACTGTTTTTGTTGCTGGTCCTTTATTAAATCTCTGCGTTTGATGAATTAAGCTCTATTTTTATCTTTGATGAGGGCATATTTAAAACGGCATCTGCCTCAAAAGATGATTACAATCCAGTTTTGCTCACTTTAAGGAGTGGAACAATTACACACGGATGCTAATAATGTGTCAAGATCTGTATTATGCAATTTGTATAATAAGATCATTAAGGAACGTGTCATCATTTTTAAAGAACGCAGCCAGATTTGATTTTTGGCATGCAGGAGCTTCACCACACCTGTCTCCTCCTTGAGCTCCAAGAAGAACTTCTGATTGAAGATAAAGGCCACTCCGCTGATCTCCTCCACTTTGGCCTCAGCCGTAGTGTTGCGATTGACAAAGTTTGCAGTGATGGCGATGGCTAGTTTCCCTCTGAACTCCTTTCTCCTGAAACCTGGAGCAGAGAGCAATATAACGCTTTGCATTTATGGTTTTCATTTAGTGTTGATTGCAAACAGAAGCTTCACCATTGTTATTGCTCACACTTAACGTTTTCTTGTTTGTTTCAATATTTAACCTTAAATTTAAAAAAAAAAGCTTTTTTTTTTTTTTACTGACAAGCATAAGATAAGACGCAAGGTGCTTCAAAACAGTCAACATTTAGTTTTTAAATCAATAGATAAAGCAATAGCTAAGGCAGCATATACAGCAGAGGTCAAAAGTTTACATACACCTTGCAGAATCTGCATGTTAATTATTTTACCAAAATAAGAGGGATCATACAAAATGCATGTTATTTTTTATTTAGTACCAACCTGAGTAAGATATTTTGCATTAAAAACGTTACAAATAGTCCACATGAGAAAATAATAGTTGAATTTATAAAATTGTCCCCGTTCAAAAGTTTACATACGCTTGATTCTTCATACTGTGTTGTTACCTGAATGATCCACATCTGTTTTTTTATTTAGTGATAGTTGTTTGTGAGTCCCTTGTTTGTCCTGAACAGTTAAACTGCCTGCTGTTCTTCAGAAAAATCCTTCAGGTGTCACAAATTCTTTGGATTTCCAGCGTTTTAGTGTATTTGAACCCTTTCCAACAATGACTGTGTGATTTTGAGATCCATCTTTTCACACTGAGGACAACTGAGGGACTCGTATGCAACTATTACAGAAGGTTCAAACACTCACTGATGCTTCAGAAGGAAA
>JAHKKF010512195.1:4571-28764 GCA_019740295.1 Labeo calbasu | reverse complement strand
AAAAAAAAAAATACAAATTTTATTCTCAAATGCTTGTCTTGCCTTGCTCTCGTTGAACTCTGTGTATTCTGGCTCAAGACAGTCAGGGTATGTCGAAAAACTCAGATCATATTTTCTCCCTCAACATCAAAAATCATTTCAAAATCATCCTACATCGCTGCAGAAGTACCGACACAGTCTTTGCAACATGAACATGTTAAAAAGATCAAACACCCTTAACAAAAAGGGTAAAACAGCGATATAGGACGATTTTGAAGTTGAGGGAGAACATGAGATGGGAGTTTTTCAACATACCCTAACAAAAACAGTTTAGGCAGAGTAAGACAAGACGAGCGTTTGAGATTAAAAAGTATATAAACTGTATTATTTTTATGTTAGATAAGACCCTTCTTTCTCAGCTGGGATCGTTTACAACCGCATTTGGGATTGTTTGAAGCCACAATTAAACTGCATTTTGGAAGTTCGGGGCACCATACCAGTTCATTATATGAAGAAAAATGCTAAAATGTGTTCCTCAAAAAACATAATTTCTCTGGGACTAAAGAAAGAAAGACATGAACATTTTGGATGACAAGGGGATGAGTACATTACATGTGAATCTTTGTTTTGGAAGTGGACCTCCTTTAAATTCCAGCTGCCCGGAATTCAAGCTTAATTCAGAGAAGCTGGAATATCTTATTTTGCCGCTATACGGTTGTTAGACAGAAAATTTCACTCAAAATGTCATATTATGTCATCATTTACTCACCCTCATATCGTTCCAAATCTGTATAACTTTCTTTGTTTCGAAAATATATTTCTTGTACATACAATGGAAGTCAATGGGCACCGAAACCGTTACAAACTTTCTTCGAAATATTCTTTTTTGTGTTTTGTGGTTTGGAATGACATGAGGGAACTTGATGATGTGGTTTTGTAATGCTAGTGTGAATCTGTTGTTTATGTAGCTGAGCTCAGTCCCGGTGGGATCGAGAGGTCCGACTTCACACACATCTCTGTTTCACACACTCTGGCTTATTCACAAGCATGACAAGGCTCAGAGTGATGCTGCTATACTGGGATGAAGTGTCGGTTCAGTTGAGGCGAACACAGACACTCATTTAAATGGAGTCAAATGTCTCACCTAGCTCATTTCCTGCAGGTCTTTATTAATGGGTGTTGGCTCTTTCTTTGAATATATAGGTGTTGTGAATGCCTCAAGCACCTCTGATATTTTTGTTGGTCCACTAGTTATTCCACCATCTTTAATCACAGACCCCTTCAGGGCTCCATCTTCTGTGCTTTTATTAACCCACACAAAACAAACAGGTTTTATTGTTAACCTACAGGCACAGTAACAGGACATAAATTGCTTCTCTGGTCAAGGTGTTTGATTAAACCTTTAAATATTGAAAATCACAGTTTGCACAATATTAGCATATTAATATTAATATTAGAAATGTTTTTAATGTTTTTGAAGAAGTCTCTTCTGCTCACCAAGCGTGCATTTATTTGATCCAAAGTACAGCAAAAACATTGTGAAATATTTTACTATGTAAAATAACAGTTTTCTACTGAATATATTTTAAAATGTAATTTATTCCTGTGATTTCATCATTATAATATTCTGATTTTCTGCCCCCCTATTTAATAAAATAAAAAAATAAATAAACAAAACAAATTACACTGACTCGAAACTTTTTGAATGGCATGGTCTTTAAGGTACAAAAGCTTTTTATTTCAGATACATACTGATCTTTGGATCTTTCTATTCATCAGAGAATCCTGAAAAAATGTACTAAACTGTTTTAAATGTTGATAATAATAATAATAATAATAAGAAATGTTTCTTAAACAGCAAATCAGCATATTAGAGTGATTTCTGAAGGATCATGTGACACTGAAGACTGGAGTAATGATGCTAAAAATGTAGCTTTGATCACAGGAATAAATTACATTTTAAAATATATTTAAACAGAAAGCAGATGTTTTTAAGAGTAAAAATATTTCACAATATTACTGCTTTTGTTGTGGATCAAATAAATGCAGGCATTGCGAGCAAAAGAGACATCTTTAAAAAACATTAACAATCTTATCGTTCACAAACTTTTGACATTTTTTTAATTTAGTTTTATTTCAAGCAGCAAAAATGTTTACAATAACTTTCTAGTAAATTTCTGTATTAACCCCGGGTAATTTTGGAGGCACTATATTTACTATATGCATTGTTTTAAATAAATACATACAGAAAACAGAACAGCTCATAAACAAAGAAAACTATAGGGATCAACAATAAGTTATTTTTCCTTCTTGCCTTGTTAGACCAGGAAAAATAATGCAAAGCTAATTTGCTATATATATTTACATTTTCCAACTTATTATATTTATACATAGCTTCTTTTATTATATTGGCAATAATATAAATTATTATAAATTACTTCATATTGGAATCAAACCCATTTTACTATTAAGTTCATTCAACTGCCTGAAACTCTCTCAGACTGGCTCTATAAGCTGAAGGATTTCCTAATGCTTGATCTCAATTGACTTTGAAAGCTGTCAGCCAAACATGAGAGATGCTCAAGCTCGCATTCCAATCTCATTACTAACAGACTTGCTCCAGTGCTTTTTGGCCAGGTATGAATGCACACTCAGCATCTGAGTGAGATCCCCTGAGGGAAAGCGAGAGGGGGTCTTCCTCCAACCCTTTAGAACAGGGAGGGATGGTGAATTTATCATGGCTTGGCAACTCCTGAGCCCCCCACCTCTTTTCATTGCCATTCTTCCTGCAGACCCCGCTGAGCCCCCTGCGCTAATGACACCCTGGTCTGGCCCAGCCCACATCACAAGCAGCCATGCTCTCCATCTGCTCCCTCGAGCCAGAAAAAGGCATGGCCCATCTGTCTCCAACACACACAAATAGGTCTGCGTCCCCTTTAAGGTAGCATAATGAGAAGCTGAGACTATGCCAGATTATTCTTCGCTTTTAATCACCTGGTTTTGACAGCATATAAATATTCATACGTATTAACGCTTTATCTGCTACAGTATGAATGTGTTTTTAGTGCACTCAACAAAAGCACCAACTATTAAATGTCGGTTAATGTTTTTTTTTTATTTCTTTGTGCTTTTTTGCTATTAAACGAGTGCACTAGACAAACCACTTCTCTATGATTTTGAACAGCATTACAAAATGCCTGACACCTGAAATAAGGGGGCAGAGGTGATTTCAGCAAAAACTAGTAAAGCGTCCCATCCCAGAGCTGTTATAATAAATGTGACCCTGGACCACAAAACCAGTCCTAAGTAGCACGGGTATATTTGTAGCAATAGCCAAAAATACATGGGTCAAACTTGTTTCTTTTATGCCAAAAATCATTAGGATATTAAGTAAAGATCATGTTCCATAAGTAAATATATCAAAACTTAATTTTGGATTAGTAATATGCATTGCTAAGAACTTCATTTGGACAATTTTAAAGGTGATTTTCTGAATCTTTTGATATTCAATTGAAGATATTCAAATAGTTTTATCTCAGCCAAATATTGTCCTATCCTAACAAACCATACATCAATGGAAAGCTTATATATTCATGATGTATAAATCTCAATTTGAAAACAATTGACCCTTATGACTGGTTTTGTGGTCCAGGGTCACAAATACCAGACTTTTGCAACTGACCAATCAGATTGGAGAACCTACTGCAATAACGTCTCATAATCTTCATATTAATGTTTCAGATACTGTTTTGTACCTTTGTTACAAATTAAATATAGTAAACCTCAAAAAGTACAGTATTTGTGATCACTGGTTCTCTTACTGTTAGGGATGAATAATTCTAAGCTTTTGTCTAATTGTTACAATTAATTTGTTTTGACGACATCAGGAGGTTGAATGAATTCACTCACCAGCAACAACATGGACGTAATATGGACGTAAGCGACCAAATATCTGATGCAGCCTTAATTTCATACAAAATTATCATTCACGTCTGAACTTAGATATGATGAATGAAATAAAATCATGCTGATAAAGAACAGCCATAGCCTCCAGACGTATTAAACAACGGATGAATTAATACAATTCCTAACCACATAACAACAATAAGACAACACTATACTATATCACAGCAGATGAAAAGATTATATGGTTCGTATTACTGAAAAGAAAACGTTCACGTTTAAAGGGATGCGTCTACACACAAAATACATAAAAAGGAAATATGTGAATCGTAAAAAAGAAATACTAACCTTTCCCGTATCGTAGAGGCTTCGTAACGTTGTTTTGATTATGTGAGAGGTGTCTGAACCGCTACAAAGCATCAAATCAGAGTCTAGCCATTGCGTAGACATAAAGGGGCAACGCTCAAACGTCTCAGTAGGTGGGACCCACCATCTTATGTTTGGCTATAGAGCCGTGTAAACAATAGAAAGTTCTCGACAGCCCGCTTTAAATGCTCTCCGTTCATTTACATAACAGTGCCAATCAGTTCAGTAACACGCAGTAGCAGGTTCAACAACGTAAGTTAATTTTACTAACGTGTTTAACGTGTTATATAAATATATAGAGACCCTTACAGCGTTAAATAAACATTAGCTAACAATATAGTGACTAAGCTGTACTGTTATGTAGGCCTATATAAATTTCGCTGTTAATGAGCAGTTGGTGTTTCTGTAGAATGAGACGTTAGCTCTGACTTGTGGTCAAAGAAATTAATAAATTAAAGTATTAAGTTCATGTTACGCTATTGACGTGAGGGATCTAGCAAAGCTCGTTTTATATTACAGGAGAGACATCTGCTGGTCATTGTGAAAACAATGAAGTATTAAAAGTGTTCTACGATCGATCAAACTATATTTTTAAAAATGTTTTTAAGGCATATAGAGCTTGTTTAAAAACCACCAGAGCAAAAATAGTCAGATTCATCCAATAAACCTTTAATCACATAGAATAATTTACATGGTACAAACAAAAACCTCATAATTTCTGTATGACACAATGAAGTATACACATATACATTTTCATTGACAGTTTCTATTATAATATATTATGTACAGTCGTTAATGAGATTTGCTCTGTGCACATGAACGGAAAAGAGAGGATGTATTTAACAAAGAGGTGGATGAGGTTGTCTGATGGTGACTGGTTCTCATTTAGTTGTTTGGAGGTTTTCTGTGGGAGGCACAGGTGGGCTTAGCTCAGGACAGGCGACACGAGGGTCTCTGAACTTCACCACATAAAAGAGTCATCATATCTGAAAGAGATAATTGCGATTAATAAGCAATCAACATTGCTAATTGTCCCCCATTCAGTATGATACTATTTCACCTTCAATCTTTTCAATTAGTGCTACAGTTTCTGTCAGTGATTTACAGTTTTCAATTAGTAAGCACAGTGCGATTTCTTCCTTTTTGAGGCCTAATTAGGGCTGTTAAATGTCAAGGCCTTTCAAATATTCAGTGTGCGTCATGTTCCCTAACCCACTCCCTTCCTGACGGACAGAGAGAAAAGAAGCCAGGGATCCCATCTGTCCCCTGATTCCTCAACAGGTGTGAAAAATTCATGAGTTGTTCGTTCTTCCTATTAACACACAACCCATCACCCTTCATGAGTGTGTTCCTTGAGGATTTAAAAAACTGCATGTACCCCAAATACTCTTAGAATAGCATTTAAATCAGGAAACCTACTCTTGTCCATCTATTTAAAACATTTAACATTAAAATTATAGTTAGATAAAAAAAAAGACTCCCACCTTGATCTCTGTTTGTGCTCTGTGTCATCTCCAAACAGCAACTCAGCCATCACATCCTCCGAAGTGGATCTTTTTCCATACCTGAACGCAAGAAATATGACAATTTATTCCCTCATTACTTCATTCCAGCCGTGTAGCTTAGCTGGGAACATTTCGGTACTGAAATAATGATCTCAAATTGCTCACACAGTGAGCTCATTGTGGTGCGAGAAAGTGTCGGGAAGTGAAAAGAACTAGTCAGCCCACTTTATCTGTCAGACACCAATCACTGATACAAATACAAACTGTCTTTTCACCCCAGACGTTATGAATCTAATTTAGCAGTTTAATGTTTTTTTGACCGCTTGACAGCTGAATGTGCTTGAGACACGTCAGCGAGAAGACTCTGACATTGATCACACAGATAAAAGGTACAAAGCCTCTATATCTTCAGACAAAACATGACTGTCAGTTCCAGAGAACATTTTGTGGAATTTGAGAAAAAAAGTTTTATTATGGAGCTGAGACAATAACACTTGACTAGTTCTTTTCTCTCAGAACTGCATCTTCAAGATGAATAGGCCTATGCTGAAAACAAGCTAAAGGGCAGCGGCTTGGCACTCGAATAAACAAAGCAATTTCATGCTCAGATTCCTCCTCGATAGATGCCTACGAGCAACATCAATGAGACTGAGACCAAACTAACGTTACAGATATTTCTGAATCATGAGCTCTACGGAATCTCACCTGCTCCCCATTATGGACGTCGGCAATATTTTGTGAAGAGGCCAACATTCATTTAATCCAGTCACGACTGTGACGTACACATTGTTTAGCTGCTCGAACCATCATGTCGGTTGGTTTTATCTCAGAAATTCATCATAGATTTACATTTGGATGGACCTCTTACAGGCAAGACTTGAGGATCTTTGGTGGACTATAGGTCCTCTCTTGGAATAAACTGGAATTAAAGTATATTGTAAGGAGAAATGTGATTTACTGCAATATTTTTATTGGAATGTGTCACTCAGTGTCTGAGCCCTAAATGTCAAAGGCCTGTTAGAAGACTATAAATATGTAAATAAATGTAGTCCTATAGAGTAGGGCTGAGAGAAACATCAATCTATGGCAGATGAGTAACCTATTCAATCTCTGAGGTGCATCTGTTTGGGTTTTATCACTCAGATTTGTTATAGGAAGAGCCTTTGGCCACTGAAAAGTGGATCTTAATGCAATTTCACAATCCTGCTGCAGAACTTGGTCATTTTTCCCGACATAATAATGGGAGGTGGTGCAACGACACCAACGGGAAATCATTTTTATCACGGTATCCTGGTCGTTCTCCGAAGGGTGGGGTGAGATGGGACATATTTTAAGCAGTCATGCATAGTTACAGGTGCATTTGTCTGATACACACAGCGTGTCTTTCTCACCGTTGTCTTGTGATGAGGTTGATGTAGTGTCTCAGCGCGGTGTAGTATTTGGCGAGTTCCTCCGGAGGAGCGTCATCTCCGGGATTCTCTGGTTTCGGCGGATAGGCGTCAACAAATGTCCCGAGACACAGGAGCACGCAGAAGAGGAGAGTAGCGATGACGGTCCAGGGTTTCAGCATGACAGCCATCTGAAAAATATAACTAAGCGTTTTTTCCTTCCGTATAACAAATGTACATGTAGACTTATTGTGGTTATTTTTTAAAGAAACTGCGTTTTAGAAGACGTCTGAATAGATCGGGAAAGTGCGAGAGCAACAACAGGTGAAAAAGTATAGTAGTTGCGTAAAATACACTTTTGTAGTAGTTTTGCGAGTTAGCAGCTGTGCACATTGCAGTCGACACGACGGCAAAACAAATTTCAAAAAGAATCTTTGAAATTCGGAATCATTTGTCAGAACTATTATTAAAATCGATCGAAAGTCAAAAACACACGAGGTCAAGACTTTGAACTACTGATTGAAACGAATCACTTTAATTTGTGCATGTTTAAAAGCATATGATAAAAACGTTGTGAAATAGAACTATGAATAATTGTTTCATGTTAATCTAAACTATCGAACATTTTAGCCGCTAATTAAAAGTAGTATGAACTTAGTTAATTGTTGAGTGTCAGTTAGTGATTGCTGTCCATGGTGCTGAATGAAACACTACAAACATCTTTTGCGTCCGACATAAAAAACTCAAAAAGAATTTAACAGTAATAAAAACAGTAATGGCCAGATTTTCCATTTAAATCCAAATTTAGCATTCTTCACATGTTAAACGCAAGTTTTGATTCGGCACCTCCACATGCAGAATGATAAACCCAAGGGAAACTTACTTTTAGCAGCCAAAGACTTCAGGTACGGTTATTTCTCTAGACTGGAACCTTGAAGTTTCTTGTTCCAATGTTCTTTTCTTGCGTCTCCTGAGTCTTTGCGAGGTCTTTCAGAAATAAGAAGTTGTCCACTCACGGATCTGTTCTATCCTGCCCGCACCTCAAGCGCTTTATATACGGTGCTGCGCCTTGCGTAAACACGAAACGGGCGGTGGAAATGACAGGAGCTCTGCCCCCAGCACCACATCCAACGTCAATCATAAACACATTCGTAATACAACTCACGAGACATTTTCATTAGGACCATTGCTAATGTTCAGCTGCAGATTAATTACATGAATCTGAGACGTAATTTAAAGTTAATTGCATTTTATGTATATGATTTTTTTCATGAAAGTTGCTTACTATAATACCCCATTCTTTATGAACAGATAGTGTCTGTCAGGTAGAATTTTCATCAAGTTCAGAGTGACTTGCGTAAGTACGAAGTTTTTGATGAAAGGAATTAAGTTCAAGTGGCCTTCAGTATACAACAAAACAGTAGATGACGCTCCATGCCAGATTACCTTGATTGCAGCGTCTAATCAAAACTCAGACACGACTAATCGAGCAATCAAATGTAGTTCTTGCATCTTATCTCAAAGCTACTTGACCCTTTACCAAGATAACAACTCAGATTATCTTCAAGGATAAACTCTCTCTCTCTCTCTCCCTGAAATTCCAAGATGTTAAACCTGTCCCATAATTATTAAATTTAGTGTGGGAATTATACAACGATATTTTTGAGAATCGTCTATTTTTTTAAAGCAATTTTACAAGTCTGCTAAATTTTAAATGTAAGTAAAAGCAATATCCGATGCACTATCTAAAAGCTTATCTCATGCAACACTACTTGTAAGGCTATTTACGTAATATTAGCTAAACATCAAATATTATGACTTGTAAAACAAAACATGAAAGTGTTGAAAGTTTCCCGTAAAAGTGGGTGCAGCCATTTGTAACTTTTACGGGTCAGGCTTCCAGTCACATATGCATCCAGCTATTTTTAGCTGTACAAAACAGCTCGTTTTTTTTTGTTTTATATTGCAAATTGGTGTATCTTACATGTTTTAATGTATTATCTTAATTATTAACTGGTTTGTAGTGCAAACAGTTTTACCGTTTACTGCACGTTGTTATTCTTCTCCTTATTTTCCTGTAGGGACTAATGAACCGAAAATCTCACCAATAAGGTTCTTCTACATTAAAAAAAAAAAGGCAGATACAAACAATGACACATATTGACAGTAGTACGGCTACTTGTTATGAAAGGCTATCTATCATGTATGGACATAAACTAATCGCGACAGAAAGCTCTCGGTCGTCACGCTGTTGCTATGGTTACCACCTCTGAGGAAGGCGACTTCTAGAAGTTTGCGTCTGTTCCACGGTAAGTGGAAGTATGCGCTCCGACTAACTTTTAATCTGTTATCATTACACAAACGTTTGAAAATCCTTTTGAAACCTATCGACCTTTTTCTCCAGAGAAACAAAAGTGTCACCATCTTTAGAATATTGTCTTTGAACTTCCGTTTGTGCGGTAGCTCTGTAAATTTCTATGACATCATTGTCTAAGAATTTAGCTGGTAAAGTGGATTTATGTACTGTAGAGTTAACGAAAGTAATCGTGAGCATTATAATGTTTATAGCAAATATCTTGTCAAATGTTAGTAGACCAGGAAGATTTTAAAACGAGCAGTTCAGTCATAAATCCGTCAGATCACTGTGGAAATACAACCGGAAGACAGAAGACAACAAACGCAGCGGTAAAAAGGGGTGGGGCTACATAAGGTAAATATGTATTTGAATGAAAAAGTTACGCTATTTACGCATATTTATATTATATATGTGAGTATGGGGGAGTTCAAGCCTATTTTGTAATACTCACTCCAAAACTACATCATAAAGTTCAACAAGATACAATATTCTTTGTAGTGTCTGGAAGCCTAGATAAATAAAAACTGACTTTGAAATATGTAAATGAAATTTGAGCGTGCAGAAAAGCATGCTGATTTTGCACAGGTGTCACTTGCGTCATATTTGCGTCTAGCTGTTTCTTAAATTCCACGCAGATAAAGGTAAGTATGTATCCGTGTCGATAGCGTTCACATTACGTGAACAAAAGAAAAACAAAAGAATGATTAACAAAATGAAACTCAAATGACTTTAAGAGATGCAGAACAACAGCAATTAATGACTTAAATCATAAGGTTGTGGATATTACTGTGGTATCTGGTACTGATTATAAATTGCACATATGAAATTGTAATCAGTAACATAATCTTAGGTATTATACTTTTTAGCCAATTTAATATGATTATTTTTGATTAACTAAAAGAGCTTGTTTCTTGCTCTATCTTGTATAAAGTAATTGATGTAATTATAAAACTAACAGCCAATTTTAAGTGCAATAAGTGCATTCTTGCTTTAAACAGAAATAATTAGACAGTAAGATAGTAAAGTTTAATAGTTGGTAACGGTGAATATATTTTAGTAGTGCTCCATACAACAGTCATCTGTGAAACGTAAAATGTGCATGTGAAACAGCCTGTGCAACGTCAGACTGTAATAAAACTAATTTGTTTTATTGCATATTGATATGTAATAAAACTAATACCATCATCCAAATAGTTCAGCTCTACATGTGTCATTATCTTTATTGTCCAGAAGTATTAAAAAGGTCAACTAATATCTGACTCATTGTCACAACAGGCAGTGATGACTTCTTTCAGTCCTTTCAAGTTGTCGTTGGCTCATGTGCGCTACGTCATGATACTGGATTTAGTCTTGGGGCGGCTGACGTGGGCTGCTCTCTTGTACACGAGCCCTCACAGGGAGGCCCCCACCCCTAAGCATCCGAGTCGTCCTATCACGGCGCAGGAGACGTCAATGGGTCTTGCTCATGCTAACTGCTCTTCCTCAGCTAGGTGATGCTGTTCATAAGCTCCACATCAATCGCGGTTTGAAGGCTTGTTCAGCCCCCTCGAGGTGTGATCTAGTCACTCGAACTGATGCACCAACTCCGAGACCCCCCCGAAACTCACACTGACTCAAGAGGAGTCACCCACACAAAAGCCTGAGTCTACACTGAATAGCAAAGGTTGTGTGTCATGAGGACAAGTTCTTGTTTAGATACAAATGTGTCTGTTTCTTTATAGTCTCAAAGGGATAGTTGACCCAAAAATGAAAATTCTGTACTTAATTATGTCATTCCAAACCCGTAAGACCTCCTTTCATCTTTGGAACACTATTAAGATGTATTTGATGAAATCCAAGAGCTTTCTGACCTTGCATAGACAGCAACGCATATGACATGTTCGAGGCCCAGAAAGGTAGTAAGGACATTAATAAAGCAGTTCATGTGACGTCAGTGAATTAACGTTAATGTTATGAAGCTACAAGAATATTTTTTGTGCGCAAAGAAAACAAAATAATGAATTTATTCAACAATTACTTCTCTGCTGTATCAGTCTTCGACGCACGTTTACGACAGTCCCACTTTGTATGTACAGTTAAAGTCAAAAGTTTACAAAATCTGCAAAATGTTAATTATTTTACCAAAAAAACAGAAAGGATCATACAAAATGCATGTTATTTTTTATTCAGCACTGACCTGAATAAGATATTTCACATAAAAGATATTTACATATAGTCCACAAGAGAAAATAATAATTTAATTTATAAAAATGACCACGTTCAAAAGTTTACATACACTTGATTCTTAACACGATGCATTAAGAGCCGGAAGAGGAAAACTTTTTGATTGTGAACTTATTTTGTCTTTTGGGAAACATGTAAGTATCTTCTGTAGCTTCTGAAGGGCAGCACTAAATGAAAAAAAAAATGATATTTAGGCAAAATGTACTTCAATCTTCATTCTGTTCAAAAGTTTTCACTCTCGGCTGCCTATGAGTTGTCCTCAGTGTAAAAAGATGGATCTCAAAATCATACAGTCATTGTTGGAAAGGCTTTAAATACACAAAAATGCTGGAAAACCAAAGAATTTATGGGACCTGAAGGATTTTTCTGAAGAACAACGTGCAGTTCAAGGGGCTCATGAACAATCACTAATCAAGGGGATGTAAACTTTTGAACGGGGGCAATTTTTTATAAATTCAGCTATTATTTTCTCTTGTGGGCTATATCTAAATGTCTTTATGTGAAATTTCTTATTCAGGTCAGTACTAAATATAAAATAACATGCATTTGGTAAAATAATTAACATTTTGTAGATTCTGCAAGGTGTACGTAAACATTTGACTTCAACTGTATATATATATATATATATATATTCAATAAATAACTTTATACGTTTTTAGAGATAATTAAGTTGAGTCATATGTCCCTGCATTACCTTTAAAATTCAGAATTAGTATCTTAACAGTCTAACATTTAAAAATGTCACACACATTTTAATGAATGTAAGTGACATTATTACATTTGCAAGTGACAAACGAATTGCTAACCTATTTCTTGCCTTTTGAGGAGAAAAATGTCATCCTTCAACATTTTAAACCTTGTAGCTGTTAATCAAAAGATACTGCCAAACCTGCAATATCAAACAATCTGACTGAAACATCCAGGTACAAATTGTGTTTAGTAGCATTCACATGTTGCAATGCCAGGAGGTCACATATCCCATCTGGCTCCGAATTAGTTATACACTACATACTGTATGTCAAATCTGGATGGCATATTCATTATAGTCAGTAAGTGATTAAAAACAATATGAAGGTTTGAGTATTTTATTCAACCAAATATTTTATTGATAGCACAATACAATTTATTCACTTCATTATTCAACCTTTTGTGTTTCCAGAAGTAGATTTTTCTAAACACGTTTTATACGTGGCTATGAAAGATGCACGAATGAAAAATCACAAGCTGCATTAATTAATGCCAATTACTATAATAAAACCAGTGTTTCTCCTAAATTAAGGTTGATGACGATCTCATAAAATAGAAAAGCTTCTTTTGGCAGCTCTTCTACCATAAAAACTGTGCTTCATTTGGTAACAAAATTTTACTTATTTATTTTATTTAAATAAGTCACGTTAACATGACTAAATCAAACCAAATACATTAGGTTATAGATTTACATTTGCATTTCTTAAGAGCTCCATTTTTTACAATGTGAGCGGCTTTGAAAAGAACTCAAGAACATTTTGGAAAATTCTTGGAAAAGTCTATGTCGAAAGATACACACACAAGCATGTCATAAATTCCTTTGGCATGATAATATAAGGTTAAGCTAACCAACTGAGAGACAGACTTAGATAAACCCACGGCTCATCCGTCAAAAAGAAAAATCACTCTACACTTGATGTATGATGTATTTTCCATTGTATGACATTGGAAATATTCTAACAGCATTAAAGGAGGAGGAAATATAACAGCATTAGTAATATACCGCACTACAGATTTGCATGTTTCGACAATAGCACATGACTCATAAATGACAGATATGACTATATATTGTTAAATCCTGTCTTCAGCACGCTTATTTGCCAAATACAACAAAACAGGGCACCGTGACATCCCATGTATTACTGTATCATCTGGGTTTAGCATCAAGCTGTGGCTTATACAACCTCCTGAGCATTAACACAGATCATTGCAACTTCAAAAAGCGTGATTTCCCTCCTTGAAGAGACTCATCAGTTTATGATCCAAAAGCAATCAGTGCCTGAACTGAATGCCACGTACAAATATCATTGTATGTTAAACTGTCAAAAGTGTTACAGAAAGGGCTACGGTGACTCAGTCTGTGCCTGTTGGAATACTGACTGTTTATTTCACTGTCCGCCTCTCAGGTTTGTGTCACATAATCGACTAGCCTTTTATTAGCACAACAAAAACTATGACAAACTGCCTACTTGCCATCTACACAAATCCCAAATGTCCTTTTGATTTACTGAGGAATTGTCGGTATGATTCAAACACCTGAACTGGTCACGCACTCAAAAAGGCTCGTTTTTAGCATCAGTGTATCCATAAAGAACCTTTAGCATCCATGGAACCTTTTAATCACAAAAGATTCTTTATAGTGGAAAACGGTTCTCTAGATTATTAAGGGCATAGCTCACCCAAAAATAAAAATTAGCCCATTATTTACTCACCCTCCAGGCATCCTGGGTGTATATGACTTCCTTCTTTCAGACAAAGCCAATCGGAGTTATATTAAAAATGATCCTGGCACTTCCAAGCTCTATCACGGCAATGGGTGGATGTTTCTCTTCAACAGGTCAAAACAAGTCCAATAAAGTGCATCCATGCATAATAAAAAGTGTCTCACGTGGCTCCGGGGGGTGAATAAAGGCCTCCTGTAACAAATCGATGCATTTTTGTAAGAAAAATATCCATATTAAAAACGTAAGAATCACAACCTATAAATGCATGACTGTTTTGCCAATCATTTTTACATATTCGGGTCTTTAGTGACCCGGACATATATATCCAGCATGGATGGATCTCTAACTTCTGCAATAGAAAAAACTCTTTTGATATTTTAAGAACAATTACAGAAGAATAGCCTATTTCGTTACCTTTTGAATTTGAGCAGATGATTGTACCATCGCCGTCATCGTCAGAGCGCACTTCCGCAGTACATTCAGCATCTGGCTCATATTTGCGATCTCAACCATATTCGCAAAAATATAGTTTTTACTGACTTCATAATCAATAGTTTGATCGCTGGCAGCTTATTCACCACACCCACCATCAAATAACAGTGACATTTATATTTTATTTTATTGCATACAGTAATTGCTCTGCAGTAAAGCCATTCAAACCAATTCAATTTTTGCTGACCAAATTCCGACCCCCCTCGGATTACTACCCCCCTAGTATTGGTAAATTTAGGGTTAGGTGTGGGTTAGGAGTTAGGATTAGGGGTGGGGTTAGGATTAGGCAAATCAGGTAGCGATTTTGGGCATAGTCGAAAATGGGCATAGGCAGAATAGGCAAATGCTAGGGGTGCTGCCGATCCCCAGGTGAAGTTTATTTTTATTTATTTATTTATTTTTTATTACCAATACTATTTAATACTATGAATTTAAAATATTACAAAAAAGAGATCATCCCACAAAAACATTACTATTACTCTCCAGACGCACCCTGGTTCGAAGCATGATCAATCTTTCCCCGCACTTCCTTATAAATCAGTTACCTAATAGATGTTACCTGATAGATAGTGATAGATGTTCACTAATAAATTACCACTATGTCAAAAAAGACCGAAGCCCTCTGGTGCGCAGGGAAGAAAAAAAAAGAAGAGAAGAAGAAAAACGGGCCAAAGACAGAGGTAATGTGATGTAATGAATTCTTGCATGTCTGAACACAATGATTATCGGCGGAAAGGTCTATGAGGCAAGGGGTGCCAGGTAAAATCTTGCCCAGGGCAGCAAACTGGCCAGGGCCGGCCCTGGTTTTACGCCTGCGATAATTACGAGTGAAACATCACGTCATTATTATCTATTAAACAACTGAATTGCATGTATTTAGTCATCAGATATTTACATATATTTTTGCACACGAAAATATACTTACACTATTACACACCTTCGGTCTCTAGCGACCCTATACACTTTTTACAAAAAAGTAATCAGAAAACAGACATTCTTTTATATTCTAGTATTTTTTTCATGTTTTATTGTTTATAATGAATAGATTGAGGAATACTAAGAAAGCTGATGTCAAACGTAAAAAAATGAAGGAGGGAGAGGGTAGTAAATGACGTCCCGGGTCACTAAAGACCCGAGGTATGCATTTAAGGGTTAATCTAGCTTGCGCAGGCTTTTGGAAATAGAAGCCGCTCCAGGTGGATTACATAGGACGTTGGCGTTACGCGTGCACCGGTGAGTCTCGCACAAACCAGCGTTTGTTTACAGGAGCAAAGGAAGCAAAGTTTCCTTACTTTAACAAAGGAAAACCAGTCTCTTCTTGGTTTATATTGAAATCCGGTGCTGTGTTTACCTATGTCCACGGCGTGTTCGTGTTTGTGACGTCTGAGCAATGCATACGTCATATTTCATCCGCCCAGGACGGCTTCCATTTACTGTCATGATCGGGGCTGTGGGTCTTCCCTCAGCCTCTTGAGGTCGCTGTTCCCCTTGCACTGCACTCCCCTGATTGTTCACGTCTGTCTTGTCATTTGCACTGATTACATTCACAGCTGTTCACACTCTGGACTACTGCATAAGAACTCTCACTTCTCACTCCTGCTTTAGGTCTGCATTGTCTTTGGTCTTCGTGTGCGTTTCTGTTCGGTTTTGATTTTGATCCTTGTTTCCAGTTGTGTTGTGCCGTGTTGGCCTTTTGGTTTTTGTTCATTTGTGTTTTAGTTATATTAAAATATTCTTTCCCCTGCATTTGGACCCTGACCTTTTTCCCCGTAAACCCACACGTGACATTTACAACATTTTGCGCAAGCTAGATTAAAGTGATTCTTACGTTTTGAATATGGATATTCTTCTTACAAAAATGCATCGATTCGCTACAGGAGGCCTTTATTCACCCCCCGGAGCTGTGTGAGGTTTATTATGGATAGATGCACTTTATTGGACTTGTTTTGGACTGATGAAAAGAAACACCCGCCCACTGGCATTATAGAACTTGGAAGTGCTAGGATAATTTTTAATATAACTCTAATTGAATTTGTCTGAAAAAAGGAAGTCATATACACCTAGAATGCCTGGACGGTGAATAAATAATGGGCTAATTTTAATTTTGGGGTGAAATATCCCTTTAAAGTGTTCTTTACACCTAGGAAAAAATGGTTATTTTAAAAGGATTAGTTCACTCCAGAATTAAACATACCTGATCATTTACTCACCCTCATGTCATCCAAGATGTTCTTGTCTTTCTTTTTTCAGTAGAAAAGAAATTAAGGTTTTTGAGGAAAACATTCCAGGTTTTTTCTCCATATAGTGGACTTCAATAGAGATCAATGGGTTTAAGGTCCAAATTGCAGTTTCAATGCAACTTCAAAGGGCTCGACATGATCCCAGCTGAGGAATAAGGGTCTTATCTAGTGAAACGATCAATCATTTCCTAAGAAAAATAAAAAAATATATACTTTTTAACCAAAAATGCTCGTCTTGCATCACGCATTATGTAATCATGTTGGAAAGGACACACGTGGCGTAGGTGAAAGTACTGACTGATGTTTACAAAGCAAACATGCAAAGAAATTCAAATGTCCTTTACAAAAAAAGGTAAAACAATGATGTCGGACAATTTTGAATTTGGACGAGAAAATGAGATGGAGTTTTTCGCCCCACCCTACATTTTTGAACCAGAGTAAACAGAGGAAGAACTAACTGCGCATTCATTTTCCAACGTGATTACGCAATGCGAAGGCGTAGACGTGCATCGCAAAGCTATTTGTGGTTAAAAAGTACATCAATTACAATTTTTTAAAAAAAAATGACCAATCGTTTCGCTAGATAAGACCCTTATTCCTTGGCTGGGTTCGTGTAGAGCTCTTTGAAGCTGCGCTAAAACTCTAATTCGGACATTCAACCCATTGATCCCCATCAAAGTCCACTGTAGGGAGAAAAATCCTGGAATGTTTTCCTCAAAAACCCTAATTTCTTTTCAACTGAAGAAACAAAGACATGAACATCTTGGATGACACGGAGGTGAATAAATTCTCAGGAAATTTTACCAAAAATTTTATTTCTATTGCATCACTACAAAAATGTATGATAAAAAGTAAAAGTAAAAGATTTAAATTGTCCATAAATCCATACTACTTGCTTATTCTAATAACATGATAAAGAATCTTTCAAAATCAAGCAGCTAAAACACAGTGAAAATGGAAGCAGGATTTTATGTTACAAAAAAACATTCATATACAACAGTTGAGCCTCTTTGAAGGGGAAAAGGAGAAGAACTTGGAAAAGGCTCCTTTTCTGTACTGGATCGAGCCGTCACACCTGCGGTTGAGGGAGTAGGAGAACATGTGTAGGGGGTTAGCAGGCTCTGCGTCATAACACACCCTGCAGACGCACACTGTCAGTCATGCAGCCTTCTGTCTTGGCAACTGTGGCTTTCCTGCAAAGATCTCAGGTGAACAAAAACTGCATAAACATCTGGTTTGAAGAAAAGAAGAATCAATTCTAATCTAATCTGTCGAAATGGCGGTACAACAAGAGGTTAAGACAAAAATGCAAATACGAAGGCCTTCGATATCTTGAAATAGCTTGTGAACTGTGTCACTTTTACAGGAAATGGAAGTGTTTGTTTTTCCTGCATTGCTTTCTGTTCCGGTCCTCGTTCAGCTCTTTGACTCGTGTTAGTCATAATAGGAGCCAGTTTGGATCTGTGAAGTCTCTTATTCTCATTCTTTGCGAGAAATCTTCTGATAAAATTTGTCATGTGGCAGCAAGTGGAGGGAGATGAGAAGACAGTGAAATACTACTGTGTCCCAGTAAAATATTTCTGAGAAATCCTTATGTGTCATTAGGATTGACGCATACCGATCTGAAAATACTTTTCTCTGATAATATTTCAGCAATGAAGTCATATGTGTTTTCTAACAGCTGTTTGCATATGAAGCACAGTTTTGATCCAATCGGTCAAACGGGTTTTAAAAACTGTTTGCAATTCAGACTGATCCATTCGGACTGCAAGATCACTTGATCTGGAAAGCATCTGCTGTGTACAAACATCTGACAGGCATCTGTAAAATGTCAGTTTTACATACATTCTAAATCATAAACATCTTAAAGACATCTAATAGACGTCTATTTGACATCTGATAGGAAACGTCCTATAGACGTCTTGCAGATGTAAATGCAGACATCAAATAGACGTCTCTGTGACGTACATGTGCTATCAGTGTAATGGGATATATAAGACGATGGATGAGGGTGGATATTTACCTACAAAACCATTAATGGAAACAAAACGTGCAAATGTCTTTTATTGTTTGTCAATGATGAAGCAGCTCTTTATTGCACGTGCAGCTTGTAAATGACTGCAGATATTTTATATCCATTTATATTCAAAATATGGGCTCACTTTTTTTTAATACCGATGACAGACTAGAAACTCCTCTGGGTGACGACAATGAGTTTTTGTTGTTAAATGCTTATGGTTTACTCCAAAGGCAACTGGCATAAGTGTGTTTCTATGAGAACAATTACGTGGCAGCAGACCGACGGTAAGCAATGGCAGGATGAGTGAACAGTCACTCCGAGCGCCGAAGGCAGAACATGTTATGAAGAGGAAGTGGGACCTCAATAACACTGACCGACTACATATGAACAGTGATTCGTCATCATTCACCTGCAGCCTATGTGACTCAAACTGTATGATAATATGGACCTGGCTCTGTAGATACAAAGCAGGAAAAGTCCATACGATGTGTTTTGATTTGTGGCACAGTTTTCCTAAGGCTTGCTTTATTGCGTTAGGTTGGAAATTGTATTGCAAAGGTATTGTATTGTATTGCTGCACTTGCAGCCACGCTGGCAACACTGACTAACGAGTCACAAGAATCAACAAAACTGTGGTATTCATATAACTATGAAGCAAATGCAGCTCAGTGAACTGAAGGTTGTAAGGACAACGATGGCTTCTGAACTCTCTCTTGAGGTGACCACAACTGAGGTAACTCCAGTTTTTATTTCAGCCCTCTGGTGTGGCGGTTGTAGCATTATATTTCGATTAGAGGACTTGATCGAAACTGACAGCTCCATCTGAAGCCCCGAAGACCTCATGCAACCTTAACACCTGTGGCCTGTTCAATAGCACACTCATGAGTTCATAAGCATCCCCCAGCCTCGAAGAATCATCCCAGCAAACGGTGCACTGAACCACGAACTCAAGTTCAGCACTTCACTCACTGGCCACTACAACACTACTGAGATTTTAAGTGTGTCAGTGAGTTCCAGATTATCTAAATATAGCTCCAGGGGAAAAACCTAAAAAACACATCACAAATAAAACAAACACTGTGGCACACTGGAGATATAGAGTGAGCCTTAAAAGTATTTGGACAATTAAAGGGAGAGTTCACCCAAAAATAAATATTCTGTCATTAATTATTCACTCTTATGTCATTCCAAACCTGCAAGACCTTTGTTCATCTTCAGAACTCAATTTAAGATATTTTTGATGAAATCCAAGAGCTTTCTGACCCTGCATGGACAGCAACACAACTGACAAGTTCAAGACCCAGAAAGGTAGTAAAGACATTGTTAAAATAGTCTGTGTGACATCAGTGGTTCAACCATAATTTTATGAAGCTACAAGAATTTTTTTGTTGCGCAAACAAACTTTATTCAACAATTTTTCTCCTCCACATCACAACTTTTTGGACCCTTGCTGTCTATGCAGGGTAAAAAAAGCTTTCGGATTTCAACAAAAATATCTTAATTTGTGTTACGAAGACACACAAAGGTCTTGGAACGATATGAGGGTGAGCAGAATTGTTATTTTTGCTTTAAGCCACACACATGAAAGAACGTCTTTAAAAAAATTAAATATAAAACTAAAGGACAATTCCTAAAAGAAAAAAAAGGAGAAGAAAAAACGAAAAGAAACCACACTTTAAAGACATTTGACAAAAAAAAAAATAATATCATGAAACAACACATATTGTTTGAATATTAGTCGTATAGGTATGAATTAAATCTAATCGCTGGCCTTAACTATATACTACTGTCAAAGTTTGGTGTCTGTATAATTTTTATGAAGTCCCTCATGCTCACAAAAGCTGCTTAATATTTTTTCAAAAGTTCAAAAGAAGAGCATTTGTTTGAAACTTAAATATTTTGCAACATTATAAATGTTTTTACTATCAGTTTGGGTCAGTTTGATGCAACTTTGTCTAATAAATGTATTAATTTAATTCACAAATCAGTAAAAAAAAAACAAAAAAAAAAAAAACATTTAAATACATTTTAAAAGCTACAGATCCCAAACTGGTGGTAGTACATATATTGAACAACAACAATACTAAATCAAATTATCAAATATTTTAGAAAATAATACAAAATGGACCCAAATAATTCCATAAATTAACGTTAAAAAAAAAAGAAGATTTGTTTGTTTATTCATTTGCCATTTTGTCCTTTATTAAGACAAAACAGTGTAGACCTGGCAGGAAGCAAAATGGGAGAAAGAGAGCGGGGCGGGATTAGGAAGGGTCCTCGAGCTGGGATTCGAACTTGGGACGCCCGTAACGCAATGGCGCTGTATGTTGGCGCACTTCCCACAAGACTATCTAAACTATCTAAACTTTATCCATCTGAACACAACAACAGATCAATATACTTTGTCAATGTAATAGGTTGCAGATTACAAGTTACCCTTTTTAAAGGTAGTGTAACTATTTCAATTACTTTATTAAAGTAACGTAAGTGATTACATTTGATCACTTTTTGATCTATTTTCCAAATTTAAATTTCTTTTTTTTCCCCAAACATTTAAAGCAGGCAGGGTTAACCTTACAGTAGCACTCAACACTGATTACTGTCAGACTTTCAAAATCCTTCATCACTTAAATTAAGATTATAATAATTAAATGTTAAAGCACAGCCACTACAAAATCAGACTTTAGCACCTCTTTTTACTTTAAAACCGTTCTCAGTTCTCAATTTTTTCTCAGTAACTGCACAATAAACAACCAATCAAAAGCAAAATCAGCAAAGCATCAGTAGTGAAGCAGACCTCATCTGTCAGATCGTTGCTAAAGAGGTATTATAGTTAAGGTCACTGAAGCAGGAATTGTTGGGAATATAATGAGAGGATGACAAGAAAAAAGGGCAGAAAAGCTGAAGCCATTTCATAGAGCAAGGTTTGATTAAATAACCTTAAGCCAAATGCTTTTATAACGTAATCATCTTTTCTGCATCTCTGCTTGCCCTCACAGCAGCAGCAAATCTTACATCAACAGCAAATCATAACGGAGAACATTCTGACTCATTGTTCATTGTTGTAGAGTGCAGTTGATACATGCAAGGGGAAAAGGTTAACGCAGTAGATTGACAGTGATCTTTCCCGCATATGCGAAATAAAATAAATATCTGTCACATCTTAATTTTCCAATCTGTTACGTCTGATGAGGAGGAGAAGATAAGCATATGGAATTGTTTGTAAAGCCATGTGTTCTGAAGATACAAATGCGATAAAAAAAGAACTCTCAATATAAAGCTGGATGAGAACACAAACAAAATAGAGGAGTCTTTATTTCATGCATAATTAAGAAACATCTGTTGAGCATAAAAGTACATCAAGAAATGAAACAACATTTTAATTTACTTTGTACTTTGGTTAATGCCTGGTGGTTAGAGAAACATTCCTATGTCACATGAACAGGTAAAAAGGCATATGCCAACAAAAAACAGACCGATATCATATTGTAAAACATTTACAGTTATAATCATATGAGGTAATAATCACAAAATATCATAACAATTTGAAATCAACAAGTCTTTGTGTAGAGTCTATAGAGACTGCACTGAAATCGGGTTCTTGTCACAATAAATTGGCAAAACACAAGAGAAGACTCAAACCATCTCTAGATTTGATGGATGATGAGCTTGCAGGCCTACCACACAGCTGCTGTGTCTGTCCATGGAAGAAAACATATGGCTTGAGTCTACTGCCAAGATATGAAGGCTTGGTCCTATACCCAACAGAAAAAAAAAAAACATTCAGACACTCATTTCTACACAAATGTAAGTGCTCAATTTGTTTTTGTACTTTTATAAGATCTAATCAGCAAGATAAGCGATATGCGTCTCTTGAAATGTCTTCCTAGTGTGACTGAGTTTAAAGTGTTACAGCAGATGTAGAAGACAGACTCAGTATGACTCTACAGATCAAACCGCAGAACTGTCCACTGTTATAGTCATTCATAGTGCTATTACACTGTAAAAAAAAAAAACTATTTGTTAAGTCAACTTAATATAACTTTTTACCTGGCTTTAAAATTTGAAGTCCAGTCAACTCAAAAAAGTTTAGTCAACTTGAAATGTTGAGTTGTACTAAGTGACAACTTATGTATTTGAGTTGATTCAACTTAAAATTTTAAGGCAGCTAGGTAACAAGCCCAGCTTTTAAGTTTAACAAGCCAAAAATTTAGTTTAGTCAACTCAAATATCTAAGTTGTCACTTACATTTCAAGTTTGCTAAATATATTTGAGTTGACTGAACTTAAAATTTTAAGGCAGCAGGGTAACAAATGATTTTAAGTTGACTCAACAAATTGTGTTTTTTTTTTTAGTTTTTTTTTTTTAGAGTAGGATGAGACCTTCTGAGACTTGTTTATAAGGGGCTTTGTCACCATTACAGATTTGAGGCATTTGCCACTGCCAGACCAAATCTTAAACTCTCTTGATACTGTCAGGTTTTATTGCCTTGTTTGTTGTTCAGGTGAGAGGGTATTAGACGGTTTCCCTATTAGAGGCCATTTTGAAAGGATTCCTGCCTGGTCTGCCAATAAATCGTTGACCTCGGCCAACATTTCAGACAGGCAAATTATGACTACTAAAAACAGTGGATGCAGACTGAGGTAAGATGTTAAAGAATTGGTAGTACAGAGAGGGTTTATGGGAGATGTCTTGATGTCATCTATGTTAAAACAAAAGATCTGATCTGTTGAATACCAAGAGGATCATCTTGATCAAGTGAAGTTTAATGTGTGTTGGTGTGATTTTTTTTTTTTTTTTTAATATAACAGTATTTTAAAATTACTTGTATAGGACTAACAAGTGACAGTTTGCTGACATCTGGTGTAAGTCTTATATAATTAATTTGCAAAAAAATGTCCTCAAATTGTCCTAAAGCCTTGTTGATGAAAATTGGCCATTTAAGTTTTTATGAAACTGTATTTCCTGCAACATTTATAAGTGGGATGTTCAGTATTATTAGTCCATTTCTGCAAGGTCAGTAAGGTCTGAAATGTTTTAAGAATTTAAAAAAAAAATGCCTTCAAAGTAAACCCAGTGTCTTGAGCCAAACGCAAGACAACTCCCTGGATGGATGGTCAGTCCATCACAATGCTCAGACACAGATTTTAAGACATAATTTCTCTTCTTTTGATATTGTCACGAATCTGGCCTGTGCTCTTCTGTCCGCTCGCCACCAGATGTCGCCTTGCCATTCACATTACACAGACT
>JAHKKF010512193.1:0-11258 GCA_019740295.1 Labeo calbasu | reverse complement strand
CCTCCTCCATCCCCAGCTCCTCCTCTCATCCAGACAGAATTTGGCCTTCTGGTTCTCTTTTGAATCAGACTAATTTCTAAAATGTGTACATTACATTAATGCAACACGTTTATGTCGGTTCTGTTCTGTTTCCCTAGGGGGGATTTTTGCTGCTCTCCCTGCTCTTATCCGTGCTAGGCTGCCCAGAACAGAACCATACCGCCAATCCATACCGTGTGGTAGCTCTGTCAATCATCTTTGACGATAGTGATCCTGACAGAACTAAGTGTTTACAAACTATTTAACCAAAGCAATGTATTTTCAACAGAGCTGTGATTAATGTTAGTAAGCTGGTTCACCTGAGATAGTTTTCAACCACATCACACAAGGAAAAAAATCAGTTGTGCAGGTAGTATTTATTTTAATACAAAGCATATCAAAATCACAACAATGACACTGATGTTATCTAGACAATATTAGACATACGCACCTAAAGCTAAACACTTGCGCACCGTAAACTGAGCCATTTTAAGGCAAAATACTGGCTTTCAAAGGCACTTTGAAGTGTGCTTCTGTCTATGAACTTGTACGCTGATAAAACGTTTCGTGTACTTTTGTCAGTACAGAATGCACAACTTCGCTTTGAATGAATAGCTTTACTACGCTGCACACCTGGATGAACTGTAACACTCTTCTCCCTCAATTGATCATCACTGGCTGATTTACTGAAAGGCGAAAGAACACGTAATATTACAGATAGAAGACGCACTGAAATATGACATGCAGAAGTGGTGCAACTGAATTTGTCCTGTTCAACTAAGGTCAGCTGATTTAAACACACAGTGTTTCTCATTATGAAAGACGGTGATTGAAAATGTGCTGAAAATGTGAGCATGCAAATATACACACGAGGTGACTGACAGAACATTTTGTCGGGGGGCTGTCGTGTTCATTTTGGTCTCCAATCTTTCATGTGTGCAGAGAGCAGAGATGTTTCCAGCTGAGCACTGCTACACAGAGACATCATTTATATAGTAAATCATGTGTCACCCAATGCTGCATGTATCTAAAGCATTGTGGCTCATCAAAACTATAATACAGTTACAGCTGTCGTCTATTAATGTACCTCAGACAATCTTAGTACCACGTTACAGTGAAAAAAACAAAAGAGCCATACCAAATATTTTCCAAACACTGGTTCTATGATGTAAAATGATTTTGTGTCAGAGCGTCTATTTGAAAACAACTGCAAAAGAACAGTCAGCTAACATGTCATCTGTATTTGAACTTATTTTCAAACAGCCTTTTTTATATTATCGTAACATGATAATATTATGGTAAATGTACATCATTTCATTGTCTAAAAGTCCATGTCAGATAAAAAAAAAAAAGGATAAACAAAGAAATACAATGACAAAAAATGATTAGTGCAAAATATAAAATGTACAAAAAACTTTACGAAACAAGAAAAAAATACTGTGCTTGAGTCTGGGGCAGGGCCTCTGACGAGCAAAGACCTGTTGTATGTGTAGCTTTACACAGCTTGGTCTAGTCTACTGCCCTTTCTACTCCTCTAAACCTCAAAAGAAACCACAAAATTGGTCTCAAATCAATGTTAAAAAACCCTGTCGATTCAGAAAACCTCAGTAACAGAGTTATAAAAATGTACACGTACACCTGGAGGTTAGCTAGAGCGTGTTTGTAGGTCACACGCGTGAAACCGAAACGTCAGGATGCGGTTTGACGTGTTAGACCTAGCACAGAATGCTAACGTCATCCTCCACGTGTTTCTTTGGATAAAGATGATGGTCAGGAGACCTGACGGAGTAAAATGTCTCAGAGAACAGCCAGACTCAGACTCGGTCCCGTCCCGTTCCGGAGAGTGGCAGTGTCAAGCTAGTTTGCGTCATTGGTCGTTGTAAATCCAAGCATCTCCTGAGTTGACGATGAGCATATTGTGTGATCGACATCGGCAGAGAGCTAACTTTACTTTCAATTAGACCTTACACAGAAGGGGCTTTAACTGGTCAGATTGCAGCCGACTGGTGTCAGTCTCAAAAGGCTGCAGGAGGTGTGCTGCTTCTCTGGGTTTTAACCTGGCGTGATGCGACGAAAGCATGCAACAAGACATTTGACTTGTTGCTCATTTTCCGTAGCTCTCCCACTGCAAACGCACTCTGAAAAATGAGCTTCTTTATAAGCGTTCTGACAGTTCCATTAACAACCTTTAGAATCTTTCCATTCAACTTCAGATCATTGAAATGGTCCAAAACTGATCACTGAAAGGTTCTTTGGGAAAAAGTCGTTCTTCTGTTGCATCACCTGTGTTTTAAAGAGTGTGCAGTAGTTGTTAGGGCATTGCCGTGCATTTACTAGGGTGTTCTTGGTGCTTGCTTACCCTGATGCATGATTTTTAAAGTTGTCAGAGTGCTGTTCGATCTAGTACCGTCTAGTTGCAGCTGTGCGCGGACGGGCACACGTTTCACAACCTAATAACGCAAGACCACATGTGAGACAGGAGTTCTCACGTGAGACTGGTTTTCTTCCTGTTAGAAACCGTAGCCCACAAGACGCTTGCGAGGGAAGTTGTCCGTATGCTGGTTTGCAGTAAAAAAGAAAATGAAACCGAAGAGAGAATGATCTGCTGTGGGTCTCCTCACCCTGTATCTTGCTCTCTGACATTGGCCAGTGTCATTACTAGTCAAAACACATTTCACACTGCAGGACGCTCTGCAATTTTGGCCAGCGAATCCCACAGAACCGTTGGTGAGTGAAAATCGGGGGTTAAAATCGCGCGGCGTGAACCCGGCGTAAGGACGAGCAACATTAAGTAAATACCGCTGATCTGCAATGCGGCTTGGAGCTGCGCTCATCACCTGTTAGTGTGGACAGACAGATTACTTGTCGCTGGAAACGTATCATATCGTTTCTGGTTACGACAGAGCGCAAGGCGCAACCTACGAGCGCTTTGATTTCTCACAACCTACACTGAACGTAAAGGACAATTTGGAATGAAAAGGAAACATGTTTGTCTGAAAAGCATAAAGAACCGCTCGATAATTCACTTGAATTGAACACTGAATGTCGGGTGGAGCGTGTGGCGTGTCTGTGCAAAATGATGGGGCAGGAGCAATAGCTCAGCTCTCCGCGAGAGGCAGTCTAGGTCCCCGTCAGCCACGGCAGCGTCGTCACTGCCACGGCACTTTCTCTCTTTTCTTCTCTTCTACTCTTTCCTCCGGGGACTGACCTTCAGAGGCCGGCACTGGAGTGGAACAGGACGAGGGCTGGAGCAGCGGGGTCGGTACGGACCCCGTCAGGTTCAGACTCTCCATGGAGTCGGCGTTGAGAAGGCGCTGGTTCTCATGCTGGGGGCAGATCACGTACCGGTTGGGCTGGTGGACTTCTACGGTGGCCACTGAGCCCGAACCCTTCAGGGCCCCGAGAATGCACGGGACCCCCATTATGGGATCACGGCCCCCCACGGCCCCCAGCTCTCCAGAGGTCTCCTCCATATTGACATAGAGTATCTCATCTGGGTCTTGGCTCGGAAGATCTTCCAGGACCTTTTCGAGCTCGCAGCGCAAGATCTCGAAGCTCGGCCTGTCTTTTGGGCTCAATAGCCAGCAGGAAAACATCAGGGAATAGCTGTGGGGGAAAAACGAAGAATGTCAAACATTGCTTGTTTCATGATTGTTTGTGATGTTTGAAAAAACATGAAAAATATTTGACAGCCAATGTGAGAGGGCAATTTTCACACTTCAGACTTTTCCTCACACAATCCTCTGGATGGACTGTAAAACAGCACACGAGTAGGTCCATTTGCAGGTTTTTAAATAAAACACTGGACAGAACACCATACAAAATACAAATGGGTGTTACTTGCACCAGTATTCAGCAGTGCCGTGAAAAGAACGATTAAAGGATTAGCTGAGTTTGTAGTCTGATTTGCTGACCACTGGTAAAAGTGTCTGTAAATCCAGAATAGAAGTCAAGTTCAGTCAACAGTATTTGTGACATAATGTTGAGTATCATTATTATTATTATTTTTTTGGATCATGAAAATTCTGGTTTACGGTGAAGCATTTACGAGAGAACGGGGCCAATTCTCAATTCTCAAAATAATCACTGTCTGAATACTACAGCCACAAGACATAAATAAATAACATAACCTCTTTGCTTTATACTTCATATATATCTTTATTATCAAATAAATAATGGAAGATGTTATTTCAGTGACACAGCACACATCACTCACATACAGTCAACGTTTCTAGCACTGCACTGGTTCCTTTAATATGCATTTACAACCCAGCAGTGCTACTTCCTCTAAAGCAAGACTTAAGTCGAGGTTGGAAGTAGTGTTAAAGGAGAAGTCCACTTCCAAAGCAAAGATTCACATATAACGTAGTCACCCCCTTGTCATCCAAGATGTTCATGTCTTCTTTCTTCAGTCGTAAAGAAATTTTTTTTTTTTTGAGGAAAACATTTCAGCATTTTTCTCCATATAATGGACTGATATGGTGTCCTGATTTTGAACTTCCAAAATACAATTTAAATGCGGCTTCAAACGATCACAAATGCGGCTGTAAATGATCCCAGCTGAGGAAGAAGGGTCTTACCTAGCCAAACGATCGGTTGTTTAAATTAAAATAATACAATTTATATACTTTTTAATGTCAAACGCTCGTCTTGTCTTATTCTGTCTGGACTCTGTTTTTGTTCCGGTTCATGTCAGTGTATGTGGAAAAACTCCAATCTCATGTTCTCCCTCAACTTCAAAATCGTCCCATATCGCTGTTTAACCTTTTTTGTTAAGGGTGTTTGATCTTCTTTGCATGTTCACTTTGCAAAGACTGTGTCGGTACTTCTGCAGCCATGTAGGATGATTTTGACATGATTTTTGAAGTTGAGGGAGAAAATACGATTGGAGTTTTTCCACATACCCTAACTGTCTTGAGCCACAATACACAGAGTTCAGGGAGAGTAAGACAAGACGAGCGTTTGAGATTAAAAAGTATTTAAATTGTATTTTTTTAAATAAAAATAACCAATCGTTTCGTTAGATAAGACCCTTCTTCCTTTATTTCCAAAACATAATTTCTTTATGACTGAAGAAAGAAAGACATGAACATCTTGGATGACAAGGGGGTGAGTACATTATCTGTGAATCTTTATTTTGGAAGTGGACTTCTCCTTTAACCAGAGGCTAAATATATGTTAACCCAGGTTGAAGCATAGTGTGAAAAGCCATACAGGTTTTTGAAAGGCATACTCACATGCTGTCCAGGCAGTCTGGAGGCTGTTTTAGACGGTTGCCCTGCCTCAGATAATCATAGATTTCACTGTTTTCCACTCCAGGGTACGGTGTCTGACCTCGAGTCGCGATCTCCCACATTGTCACTCCAAATGACCACTGCAGGACAGACAAATGCACCCTCATAAACAATATGAACGCTAATTGTAAAACATGTCTCCACATAAAACTGATTGTTGTAGAGACTTGAAACTTGGAGAGATGGTAGTATTCACACCGCTGACAACGTCAGCATGTCTTGTCCCAATCGGCCTGAAGGGGACGCTACAGTGATCAAATGCACAAAATCACGCGTAACTTGTGAACCGTCAGTCGCAGGCTCAAGTGTCTTATGTTGTTGGAATCCTTGGCTCACGCTGGACAAAACGCCAGATTCAGTTGTGATCTGGTGAAATTTTCGGGTATTTTGGATTTTTTGAAAAACCTTCTTTAGCAAATTAGTCCTAGGTTTTCGTCTGATCAATAATTAGCAACAATTATCAAAATAATTAAAAATGATCAAATAATCAATAATTATCAACAACAACAACAAAAAAAACACGTCACCATCGCAAAGGGACACTAAAACGTTCAAAAGGGGCAGAGCCACTTTTAGTAAAAGGCCTATAACTCCTGAATGGAATGAGATATCTTTGCCAAACTCACAACACTTATCCAAAAGCTAAATCTGAGGTCACAGAACAACAATCTCAGAGCTTGGCCACTTGGTGGTGCTATAAGAAGGAAAATACATCAAAAATGCAACCGATTGTCCTATCAACATGAATATCGCTGTGCACAGTCTTGGTTGTATACGGACATTTGCGTATCTCCAAAAACCATGGCCGCCACTGGCCGATAATATTTGAGCACCTGTTAGACGTGGTTAACTGAGGCCGATCAGAACGAAACTAGGTGGGTCTGTTTGACTCACAGCCCCAAAGGCCTGTGAGAAATGTAAAAGAAATCGGCCACTGGGGGGTGGTGACAGGCTTGCTAAATAATGTCTTTTTTCATATGTGCCTAAATGCTTTAAAGTGCATGAACCCCGATAATCGCTATGGTTACATTTTGCTATCTTTGGAATAATGTGTATCGTGCGTCATACGCGCCGGGACCAGGCACGTGTATTAATGTCAATTTTGAATCTCGCTGTAGCTTGTAAATAGTTTTTAATGTTGTAGCGTGATCAGAGGGATCAGAAAGATGTCGGCTGCTCCACTTGTTCAAGCTCTGGAATGCTATGAACGGGTTCTTTGTCAGTCTTCATTGTTTATCAACTGTCTTACCACATCACTCTTGGTGGTGTACACTCTGTCTGCCAGGCTCTCGATGGCGATCCACTTGACAGGCATCTTAGAGATGCGTCCTTGTCTGTAGTAGTCTCCGTTATAGATCTTCTTAGACAAGCCAAAGTCAGCCACACACACATTCATGTTCTCATTTAACCTGTTTACCAGAAGTCAAATAAAACACTCCAATCAATATCGCACGTAGATTGCTGTAGTAAGCAGCAGCGTGTGTGTTTCCCATCAGCACTCACATGCAGTTTCGAGCTGCCAGGTCTCTGTGAATGAAGTTCTTGCCGCTCAGGTACTCCATTCCTCTGGCGATATCCGTCATGAACTTCACCAGCATCTGAGATGGCAGATACTACACAAAGGAGACAGAGATATTCTAGATATTTAAAACATCAATGCCTTTGGTCACCAAATACTGCATCTTTCATTGTAATGTAACATTTGTCAGCGGATGTTTTTTTTCTTGACTTTGTGTTCTTGCTTTGACAGGTAGGTGGCGCCAGAGCCTTTCCCAGACTCTGCTCTGACCACAGACGCACGTCCACTGACAATAACGGAAATCACAGACCGGTGGGCTTTAAAAACACTTCTGCGGTTCAACGTGTTCCTGAGAGAACGCACTGTGTTGGTTGGGAATGTGCCTGACGTCTGTCCTTTAGAGGAACTTCATTATGATTACAAAGGAGTTTCACAACTCCGACCATGAGGATGTGCATCTCGCCTCAAAACAAACAGATCAGATCTCCACAGAACCATTCACTGCGATTGCATCAGAGAAGAGCGGCCTTGCTTTCCTTCACACTGTTCACCATTCATCAGTGATGCTGTAATGTGTGTGAAAAAGAGAGAGTAACGCTGCTGCCGGATCGGACGGTCTGCGTTTGTGCGTAAAATCTGAACTATTTAACTTTTTCTCCCCAGTCCAATTCAGAAGTTTTCGTAGATTCGGTTATTTTTTTCAGATACATGTATTATTATTTAAAGAAATTGTTCACCCAAAAACTAAATTTACATATTTATTTATTTAGTTAGTGTAAACAATTATATTGTTTTCATTTTATGAAGAAGAGCAGCATGAACATGAACTTCTTTTTTTAAGAAAGAGCAGTGAGCAGATGATTACAGACTTACTTTCATTTCTGGGTGAACTGTTTTTTTTTTAAAGAGAACTACCACTCTTTTAGGTTAATCACTGCTGAATCACTCTTCTGATCTATGTCTTAATGCACTTTGCCATTTGTCCTTTTCATTTGCCCTCTTTGTGACTTTCTATCCCCTCCAGATAACCCTTTGTCTCATTTTCGTCTTCAGTGTTTCAGGGCGTCCTCTAAAGGCGTGCGACCGAACTCACCACGGGTGCGTCGCCGAGTCTGGAGTACAGCAGGTAGCTGTGGAGGTCGCCGTGCTTCATGTAGGGAAGAATGACGACAGGAGACGGGTAACCTTCACTCTCCACTGTCTGCAGACACACACCTGTCACACAACACACAGACCGTCACTCTCACGCGGCCTGCCATTTCATCAAGGCCCGCTTCAATCAAGTCTCGTTGAAAGAAAAATCCAAACTCACACCACTCGCTCTCTCAAGAAGTCTTCCTGGTCGTATTGTGCGTGATTCACCAGTTTACGTTATGTAACAGTTCAATAAAAATATACGGTAATCACTTTACAGATCTCTGTAATAGCTATCATTTGGGCAGGGAAAAATATCAAGCATTCGGTCAGTAGTGCAAGTCTAATCGCTCGATAAAACAATAGCATGTGATTTAAACAACCTCTTTACCCTAAATATGTAAAGTATAACAATATAAAGTTCAACAGAGCAAACACAGCTAAGATGACATTCATATTCTAAAGCGTAAAAACAAATCTTGTCTTACACAATTTCTTAATGAACGTTCTGTTTTACTCCGAAAATATTGTGTTCATGTGAATAGACACAGGTCAAAATGTTGTCAGTTTTTATTCTGAGCTCATTCGAGTCCATTCACATCCTTATTTCTGTGATTAACAAAATCTCAGCTACTTTCATAATAATTCTATACGTGTAAATATTAATATACTGTCTTAATGTGCTTCCTGAGCTATCAGCCAGTTCAACGAAGCTGATCTACAGACTGCAGAAGAGAGCTGACAGGAGTGCAGACATTAAATGTCCATGTTCCTGTAAGCCAAACTTTCTCGTATTTTTTTTTTCTTTTTGCCAGGAGTTTAAAAGAGTGAACGCACTCACCTAGAAGCCGCATGACGTTCTGATGATCGAACTCCTTCATGCACGCCGCCTCTCGCAGGAAATCCTCCATTTCAGTGCGAGTGCAGATAGCAACTAACCAAAACACAGCATTAGGATGAGGTTAGTCTGATGAGAATGACTGCTGCTTTTTCAGAGATGCTGCAGTCGCTACTGACTCACTTTTCATGGTCTTCACTGCCACTTTGAGCACCGAGTCCTCCTGGGTGAGCAAACCCTCCATGACGGAGCCGAACTCACCTGCACGCATACAGACACCCGTCACAATCTAATCGCCAGCACACGGTTTCCTACGGCAGTTACGCAACGCTCACCTTCCCCGAGTGTTTTCCCCAGCGTTAGCTTATGCCTGTCCACCATCACGTCCTGTAACTTCTGCTTGAGCTCATCGCTGATCCCCAGAGAGTTTACTGAGAAAAGAACCAGAGATTAGCATCAGATTTCAAAGCCTTTCTATGAGTGTTTTCAACAGCATGTGAGAAAAACTGCATATTCTTTAGAGAGAAAGCTAGTTTTGACATTGACAGAATGCTGTTTCCTCTCTGTACTGTAATACGATCAACCACACACAATCAACCAAAGCCAGGTGAGAGTTAAAGGTGATATCTGTCGACCCCGAATACACAATGATTGTTACGTTTACACTCGCTTTGTTTCAAGTGTCTGCGAGCGTACAAGAGCTCGTGCTTATCATGTGTTATGAATACGTAAATCTAAACATTTTGGAAGAGACATTTGGCTGTTTTGGCTGTTTGACGAAATGAGAGGTACATTTGAACATTTCTTAAAGTCAAATTTCTTTTAAGAGAAAGAATGTGCAGAGAATTTTCGTGTGTCAAGGTCAAGAGGTAACAGAAAAAAAATACTTTCACTCAATAATATTCTAATAATAATGGTAATCAAAATAGTAACAATGAGACAATATTCAGCTGGTCCGAGTTCTCAAAAACTTGATATACTTGTGCATAAAATGAACCCTATCAACAATAAAATGAAGCAGAGGCAGAAGAGGTGCGAGTTTTCCTAATTCAATATTCTGTTCACCTGGAAATACGTCACAATGCAGAAGTAAAGTCATAAACATCCCTTTTTTAGGTATTTAGGTAGTACATTTGTTCATGAGTTTTGGTCAAATAATGCTCATATAATCTGATGAATGTGAACCGATTCGGCCTTCAGTTCAGCAAAGAGGGCTCAAGCTCGACTCGAGAACTAATGCTGGAGTAATGAAAGGATGACAGAAGAACTGTGACGCAAGCGGCTGTTTAGATGAACTAGCTCTTCCCAACCGCCTCTATCTGAAGAATGCCGCCGACGCTCCTGAAGCAGTAACTCAGCACAGGGAGTGAAAACTGCATTTAGCAGCAGTGTGTCAAAACACCCTATGATTTTACAAATGTTGCATTGTTCTGCTCTTCAAATAACCCCAGATGGGAATCGAGAGAGTAGGTGGGATGGAAAGAGAGTGAGTGCAAAAAAAGGAAAAAAGGACTGTAATGGAGCCTGACCAGATGACATAAACCCTCCACCCTTTACTATTGCTCAAAACAAGCCCGTGCTATCATGACCGTCCTCCATCGCTATCTCGCAACACACCACGTCAGGCTTCACTGGAATGTTCTGGATCAGAAACCAAATGTAATACAGACCTTGAGACGGTGCAGAAGTTCAGCTTTTGTTTCAGTGTTTCAGTTCATGACAGCAGTGAGACAGTCAAGATTTGTTCAGCATAAAACGTGACTCATTTCACAGCTGAGAAAAGGCATCAATGACAGGTTCAGAGCAAGCTAAGCCTAACTGCATTAATGGCATTAATGACAAGAAATTCTTTTTAATTGTCCCTCCCATAAAATCGAGGATATAATGAGGCACTTCCAATGAGGAAAAAACTAACCAAAAAAAACAGACACATTAAAATACTCACTGACGTAACCAGTTTGTGTCAAAGGGGTCATCCGATGCAAAGTTTTACATGTTGTTTGAACATTAATGTGTGTTGGCAGCATATGTACACATCTAGCCTATAATGGTAAAAATCCATGCAGTGGTTTTTAATTAATCTGTAAAAATAATATCCCCTTTTTCAAATCGTGTGGCGTCACACCAACAGAGGCCGCTCCCACCATAGTTGATTGACATGAGCGTCTTACCACAGACCTGCCTAAATTGGCTGTAACAGTCCGACCTCCATTGTTTGGATGCTGAAGCAGGGATGTAAGTTAGATAAGAATATCTCCGATTGAGCGATTGAGGTGTTGTGATGGTGGATGTAATAATGAACATAGTGACCCAGCAGGCACACAATGTCATAAGACGCTGATATTTGGCTAAATTTTGGTTGCGACGTCGGCTGACCAAAATTCAATGTAAATTCAACGTCTAATGTCAACGTTAAATTGATGTCCAATACCAATGTCAGCTGACGTTGATATTT
>JAHKKF010512192.1:2780-18522 GCA_019740295.1 Labeo calbasu | reverse complement strand
TAGTCAGTACTTCTACTTTTACCAGAATATTTTTGAGCATGAGTGTCTGTACTTCTACTTGAGTGAAGGATGTGTGTACTTTTGCCATCTCTGCACTTTTGTAAGACTTCATACAGCTGCATTTTGTAAGTGGTTAATACACAGATGTACCTTGGAAGAACATTGTAGCCCAAACTACATCTTTTTGTTTATGTTTATGACGAATCACACAGGTACTCGGCTACTCAATAATTTTAATGATACTGAATTAAAAAAAAAAAAAAAAAGCCAATAAAATAACCACGCTTTCACTGAAAGTAAAACAATATGATTGGACAGAAAATATAATAATATTAAATATCAGTGTATTATTTTTATTCAGTTCTATGCAATAGAATCAAAAGACACAAACTGATGTCACTTGTAGATTATGGTGTTGTTTCTATCAGCTGTTTTTCATCTTATTCTGACGGTACCTATTCACTGCTGAGAATCCACTGGTTAGCAAGCCACATAATGCTAAATTTCTCTAAATCTGTTCCGATGAACAAACAAACAAACTCATCTACATGTTAAAAAGTAAATTTTCAGCAAATGTTATTTTTTAAATGATCTATATTCCTTTACTTCCTTAGATTCCCTTTAAAACAAAAGGTTATGATATCTTTATGCCACGCCCAATTTGTGCTCCCTTTCTTTATGCTTTCTATTTATGATTTGAGCATGACACACATGATTTCCTAGTCCAGAAGGAGCAAAGTCAGTGATGAATGTGATGTCATGTATATCTTGAAGGATCACTGCACAGATAACATCATAACTCAACACACCGTCTGTATTACTTCATAATAATGAGGGCGCATTCCAAAAGACTAATTCCAAATAGCACTCCCGACATATCTGAAGTACTACAGAGGCATTCATTTGAACATTTTCTGGCATGTTTGTATCCAACGCATGGTTGAGAGCACAGACATAAAGATGCAGCGCAATAAACCGCCTGCTGTCTTTTCATTCAGTACAAGGCTACATATTTACAATACATCTGCTGGTTTATTATTCGCACATGCACGGCAGAAGATGCATCATCATATGGGCCTGCTTCAATTTGTCTTTTCCATGAGTAATTATGGGGTTTGTGTATATCTACGAGCCAATCTGAGACATTTGTTTAACGAGGACTCTCGACTAATATACAATGTTTGTTCAACAGGATCTCGCAGCTTGGTTTATACGGCAATCACTGATTATTGCCTTATGTCTTTTTTTTTAAGTAATAAATCATAAATAAGCATTGATGAGCACAAATATTGAATCATCAATAAATGTCTCATAAGTTACCTGCGGTGCATGTGACGTTCAAGATTATTCATCATCCGCCCACTTTCATCTCTCAATCTCCATCATTCCGCTCAGCCTGAAATTGAATGTGAGTTTACCCAGTAAACACGATTTTATGGTTTATGCTAAACCTACGCCATTAGCATACCAGAGGCGAGAGAACATGTCCAGGCGTGTATGACATGGTCTTATCCCTCCCAGCCCTTGTCCAATTATGGATTAATCTGAACACATCAAACGTGGCCCTGTTTACACCTCATGCGATCATTTCAGCGATACTGCTCCGTCAACAACTAATTGCTTTGGCTGTAAGTTCCTTCGTATGTTCCAACAGGCCAAATCCAAGAGGAAAGATCCATATATAGGGTTCATTTACATATGCAAATAAGCAAGACTAGTGGAAATGCAGCATGAGGAAAGTGGTGTGTGTGGTGTTTGTGATGGGATAGGGAGGTGGCTCAATTTTTGATATTATCATCTGATTTCTGTAAGTGGTTCCGTATATGCGGCTCACATTAGCTCAGGATGAACTCTGTGCTGCTCCATTAGTCTTCCCTAGATAATGCTACACTTCTCAGTCTCGTTTACTTAACATGCTGGATCCGGCCTCCACGATTTGCACTAATCAACTGATAAGGCGAAAGCCCTTTCACCAATCCCTGGAGGGTGAAAACTGAACTCCTAATGGTCATTAGTAGTAATTATGTTCCCTAACAGACACATCCAGTCCAGCCCCTTTCACTCGTGAGTAGTTAGTTCCCATCGCCATCCACCCTCTTCAGTTTCAGATTGTACTCCCGCACACAGGATGTGCCCTTATCACCGAGCACTGCTACCACTCATACATATGATAAAATAAAAGTTAGCTTTCCATTATAAAGAGCGGCGGTATAATATATTGAGAGGAGCTGTAAAATAATATGACTGTATCTCTCTCTCTCTCTCTCCACTTTCCTAGTCTCAGTTCTTTCAGATCAAACCTCAGTGACCTATTCCCCAGAGTCTGACCTGCAGAGTGTGATCTATATTGACAAGGACAAAACTACTGGCAAGGGATCCCAAAAAATTCAATAACATGTGTACAGGCCCTTCCAACAGCCTTAGCATCACCTCTGTAATCTCCTTTTCCTCCTTGTCATTTCGCCATCATATTCACTTGATAGGCTTATTACAGATTCAGGCCTAGGCAAGGGCAGATAGTGATGCTGCAGTGGTGTCCGATAAAGACAAAGGGTACAATACAAGGATATTTCAATGAAAACAAAATGTTTTAAAACAAAAATGTCTCTTCTTTTATTTTTACTTTTACATTCTGCTGAAAAATATGTAACATTTTGTTTAGGACCTTTGATTTTTGAATGAAATATAAATGAATAAGTCTGAAAATTTACTTCTTCATGATGCATAAGTGACAAATCATACAAATTCTGAGTACATAAATGTATGGTATTCATTAATAGCTACATATGTTAAGTCCTTTTAACTTTAGGATAGATTCAAGGGGTGCATATGTATATATTTTTTCTTGTTCAAATGTTTATAAATGTTTACAAAAGTGCAGTAATTATTACAGTTTTAAAACAATGCTTTTCTATTTTAAGGTGCCCCTATTATGGATTTTTGAAAATTACCTTTCATGCAGTGTGTAACAGCTCTACGTGAATAAAAACACAGTTTTAAATCTAAAAGTGCTCCATGTATAAAGTTATTGTCCTTCAAAAGAAAGAGTCAATTCAGTGTCATGAAAACAAGTCATTTTATAAAACTAATCTTTAGCTTTTTTTTTTAGAAACTTGAACCCCCCTCCCTCAAACACCATAGCAGATTCCTGTGGAGAAGATGCTGTGCTCTGCACTGTGAGGGTAAATCCATTAGGGTACAGTTAGGGTATGTCGAAAAACTCCCAACTTATTATCTCCTCCAACTTTAAAATCGTCTTACATCGCTGCAGAAGTACAGACCCAGTGCTTACAAAGTGAACGTGCAAGGAGGGTCAAACGCCCTTTACAAAAAAAGGAAGAAAAAGGCCATTTTCATTCTGAAAGTGGAGTAATCCTTCAAAAAAATGCTGCTTTTATGTACATGCAAAATCCATATTTAACTAGTTTTGTTTGTACCGCATTGTTTATGTCTCTGGCTAACCGGCTAACAGCAATATCTGTTCGCTCACAATTGTCTACAAAAGATAATGTTTGTTGTTGTCATTATTTGGCGTTCTGATAAAGAATAGAGCAATATTTTGTGTACAAACTGCAGTGCTTTATCAATACATTTCTGCGTTGGGTTGATGCATATACCATGGCTGTTTGAATGTTTACTACTGAGCTGTGAGCTTGAGTAATGGCGATGGGTGTTCCGTTTCTGAAATGCGCTGCACGCAGTAGACCAATCAAAACAGACTGGGTCATCAGACCAATCACCGCATATTAGTGTCATGCAAAGGAGTGGTTTGGACAAATGATTCTTTGAGCGAATCGTTTGGGAGTTGTTGAGCAGTTGTTGTTTTAAGACCTTGCATGCATGTCAAACTGTTGTTGGTGACTCCCAAAACCAAAATATAAACCTTTCATAATCCATAATAGGGGCACTTTAATATATTGGAAAATATAATTTACTCCCATGATGCAAAGCTGAATTTTCAGCAGGCATTATTTCAGTCTTAAGTGTCACATAATCCTTCAGACATCATTATTATCATCATAGCGATTTGGTGATTAAGGAACATTTCCTAGTATTATCAATGTTAAAAAACAGCTGTGATATTTAATATTTTTGTGGAAATTGTGAACCTTTTTCCCCCTGGAATTCTGTAATGGACAAAGTTCAGTGTAAATGCCTTTACTGTGACTTTTTAAGTCATTTCAATGCTTGAATCCTTGGCGAATAAAAGCATGGATTTCTTTTTTTTTTTAAAAAAACACCCTGACCCTGTACTTTTGAACAGTTCTACACTGTACATACAATATAAAACTATATCTGTATTTCCATGTATTTAGGGCCACCAGGGTTTTGTCATTTGTATCAATGTGGGTTCAGTTGGTTCCAAATGTCATCCTACATTTTTGAACAAATGTAAGTGTGAACTCATTGATGAATAGTAATTTATGCACAGAAACATTCCCAAACACACAAGCTTTATACACAAATACATGTATGTGCATGGCAAATGAATAAGACCTACTTATAATGTCTGCTGTTACTTAAAAGATGATGTTTTCAAACTAAGCTCTGTGAGTGAATTTAAATCATGCGTTCCTCGCTTTATTACCAATATTCAGATGTCAAGGGGGCGTCAGCGATCATCTGATTCATTTCAGGTCACGAACGAGAGAGGCAGGGGGAGTAAGTTTTCTTGGCCCTGCAGCGGTGTAGCTGACGAGACAGCCCATTGTCAGGAAACTAATAAAGAGGCCGGGTGTGCAGGAGCGCAGTAATTATCAAGCCCGTGATATCAGCACGGTATTTATGAAAACACTACGCGTTAACAAAAGAGAAAGGTCACGCGCATGGGCGGGCCGTCTCTGAGATAGATTTCTGGCAGCAGACACGGCACATGTCCACAACTGACTGATAAGCAAAACTTGCATTACCGTTTCGCTGCAGAAAAAAAACACCACCACACTGACACCGGAATGCCTGCTTGAACTGAAGAAACGTGCCCTGGAATGTTTAGAAAAGTATCTTGGAGACACAGACAAATGGGCTGAAACACGGCAATGTGAGATTGCATCGATCCGCAGGAGTGCAATTGGCTAGCCTGGTCATCCCCTTTGACTAAGTGTGCTTCGTTTCGTGATTCGGGAAAATATTGAGCCATAAAGCTAGGCGAGCATGAGAAAAGCTACCTGACATGTTTTCAGCTTCCTCAAAGCAGATAAAAATACACAGAGGCAGCACAACAGTGACCTTGCATTTGTAATGTGCGCACCTGTAATGTCTGGCATGACATCACGGATCTGTTATTGGCCAAGAATTTTCCGGGACCGTCTGTCTCCGCTTATGTGTTCATGTTCCTGTGTGATTGCACGTCAGGCTTTACGTATGTGCTTGTGTTTGCCTGAGAGCGTGCTGCAATAAAAACGAAAGCCAGTCAAAAAACCAATGTTCACTCTGAACACATATGAATGTCCTGTAGCAAGGACACACAACAGATATCCGATATCATTTCGAAAATGCCGATAGCTCTCTAACACTTTGAAGAAATCATACACCATCTGGAGAAATGGCACAATGTGTCTCAACACCGTTTGTGTATGTGTGTGTTCTTGCAAAAAACCATTTTCCTAACATGTTGCAACCAATCAATTTGGCAACTCAATAGCGAATGTGATTCTTAGAAAGCCTTAAATAATAGTAATTATAGATACTAATGATTTAGACATCTCTCTTTTTTGACACATCAGTGTAGGAGGTGAGAGAGACGGAGAGAACACATTTCCTTTATTTCCTTTATTTATTTCCTTTCCTTTTCACACCGCCATACACGTCCATTCCATCAGCACAAGCTAATAAACTTTAAGACACAAACCAGTACGTGTGGAGTAGCGTATCTCCAATCCTTTTCTCACTTCTTATGTCTCTTTTTCCTTCATAGCAAGCAGGTGTAAGCTCATGCCTGTATGAGAAGCACCAGGCTCTTCTTCTATTCCTCACACACACATACACACACACACACATATATACACAAAGACACAGGCAACTGGCCCAGTACAAAAAAAAGTCATCATTCTTTGAGTGTAATTCCAGAGGCCAGCCTATACAGGCCTGATAGCCATTAAGGATTCATGATTCATCTGGATCTCATATTATAACGGCTTGAATTTTTCATGCAACCCCTCAATGCCAAGAAGAGGAAAGGAGGAATTGAAATTAGATGAAATGTTGTCTGCAAAACCCACCCAGCGCATTAGCATGTTAAAACCTTGTACCATTACAACAGAGCATGTGACAAGATTTGCTTCGTTTTGTTGGATATAATCAGCATTTTTAGGATGTCTGGACTAGAATCGATCATGTTTGGACATTGTCGAGATGGAGATGTGAGAAAAGTCATTTGCGAGTGATATGTGGGTGAGCGATCATGTGTATGTGTGTGTAGTGGCGTTCTGCCTGCTTTTATGTGTCGTTACGACACTGTTTTATGGTAAAAAAAAAAAAATAAATAAATAAATAAATAAATACAATTTTAGAATTTACATCAGTGGTTCTCATCCTTTTTGACTCCAGGGTTCTCATTGTCCACCACAATATATTTAACCCTAGTTTTGTTTTCAAAACTAATTTTATTTTTATGGATACAATTTATGTATAAAATAAAATATGGGGGGGGGGAGGTTAAATGACATTTAAATAAAACTATTACAATTAAGAGCTGAATGTTTTACAAGGTGACCACTCTTTTTAACCAATCAATTTATAGGACTCCTTTTAGTAGTTCATGATTTATATTTATGGCTATAAATGACCAAGGTTATTGCATTTTCTTCCTTAGTATATTTCTTGTTTTCTAGAACAAATATCTAAAAATGATTGAATCATGATGAATTTACTTTACAGGTAAAATGACTTCAGATACAACGTCTTGTTTTCTGAAAAACAACTTTTTATAATGTTGTTAGTTTTTGCTTTAAACAAGCAAAAACATCAGCCAATGTGGCAAGAAAAATAATCTTGTTTAGCCTTTGAATTAAGCTTATTTTTCTCATCCCATTGGCAGATAATTTTACTTGTTTTAAGTAAACATTTTTTTCAGAAAATAAGGCATAATATCTTAAGTAATTTTGCTTGTCAAGTAAATGCATCCTGATTTAAGATTTTTTAGATATTTATACAAGAAATATAAATAAATAAATAAATAAATAAATAAATAAACAAACAAACAAATAAATAAAATGTCCATGGAGTTTTAGGACATTTTATTTATTTTTAAATAAATAAATAAATAAATAAATATTTCAGTTATTTTTACTTAAAAAGTTAATGTCTAATTCAACTTTTTTTTAAATTTAATTATTTATTTATTTATAAATTTACTAGAAACTTCTGAGTTTCCACACTACATTTTTTTTCAGTGTTTAAAGTCATCTTGAAACACCCTTGGAGAGTTTGATAAAGACTCCTAGTGGGCCCCGACCCCCTGGTTGAGAAGCATTGATCTACATATACTGTAAAACCGGCATCAAAGTAGGCAAATACTGTGTGTTTACACAGACTTTCTAATGCTGCACAAAGGTGGCCGAAATGTATTTACACAGAATCACAATGGCGTGAAACAATGCATCACATGCTCCAGCGCTGATTATCGATTCACGTGCACAAGAGCGTCGCACAAGGTCTTTGCTCTCTCTCTGGGTTATTCTATTATTTTCTAACTCTCTCAAGCAGTATCATTAAACAAAAATACTTCATTTGCAATAAAGGTCAGTGCCACACTTCGCTGGCTCCCAGACAATCTCACAGGTGTGTCACTGAGACAACCGGGGCAATCGATTCACCATGGTTACTTTTTGTTCTTCTCAAAATGGCTGCCAAGCAGCACCAGACACCAACAACAGGAGGTGCCACAATGGCAGAATGCACCGGAAGCAGGGGTTTACTTCCTCTTTTGTTGTTATTTTGGAGCTCGGGCAGAAGGCAGCAGTGAATGGTGGCTGTTCTTGAAGATCTCGAAATAGGCCTTTCCTCCCACCCGCTCTCATTGTCTACACCTCGCCTGCCCACGGTTGCTCCCGGTTAACCACGCCGCCAACTACACATCAAAAAGCACAATAGCGACATCCATTCTTGACAAGATTACTCTATCCTCCCAGTTTGGCTTCTAGGCTTTCATGGGTTGAGGGAGCCTGGGATAAGCCCTTCTGCCTGTAGTTCCCCTGACGCAGGGTGCCGTCTGCAGAAGCGAGCTGCTTAGCCCTGCCAAGCATCCACTGACTCACTGGATGATGACTTAGCAGCCCACAATGACTATACCAGTGAGCAATTAGAAGGTTTAAATAATTATAATCAAGTGTTTAAGTAATCAGGATTGAATAATTGCAATCCAAAATGATGGAGAAATTAGCCTAGCTGCCAGAGCTTAAACTACACCACGTGCTCTTGCATCAAGTCTCTCAGCAAGTAAGCAAATTCGCCAAGTCGGCTTTCTTATGGTCAGATATAATCCACCATATAAACTCAGACCAATTAAAAAAAATATAATAATAATTTAAATAAAATAATACAAATAGATAATTAATTGAAAATTTAAAAGTGGAGCTATAATCAGTGTTTTTTTTTTGTTGTTGTTTTTAACTCTTAATGAAAAAGCCTCTTAAAATGTAGTCACTATTTTCATCAAGTGTTAATTATAGTCCAATTTATTCTGACAAAAATTGATTATAATTTTTTTATTAGATGAAAATAACATTTTGGTAGAAAATAAAGAGCTGTAACAGATCAAACTTACCTTTTTTAAATGTATAAACATTGTTAATAATAATAATAAGCATTAAAAATCAGTTCAATTAATATAAATATAAAATACCTTTGAATGGTGCTGTAATTTTGTAGTAATTTGTTTATTCAGTTTAGGAAAATAATCACATGCAACAACATATTCACTGCATTAGTTACATATTCTGATTAGTACTTAAGTCAAATGCAACTATACTTTAGCAAATATTGCTAATAATAATAATAATAGTTTCTTGAGCACCAAATTAGCATATAAGAATGATTTCTAAAAGATCTAAAAGATTCTAAAAGGCTGAAACAATGGCTGCTGAAAATTCAGGTTAACCATAAATATTTCAAATATAACATATTACAATATGTTCAATGTTTGGTTAAATAAATGCAGCCTTAGTGAACATAAGCGACATTTAAAAGCATTAAAAATCTGATTTAAAGAAATTTCTATATAAATATAAAATACTTTTAAATTATGTTTTTATATATCACACGCAACAACATATTCATTGCATTAGTTACATATTCTGATTAGTACTTAACTCAAATGCAACTATACATTTGCAAAGTTTTGGTGCATTCAGCTCAATCCAATCCAAATCCTCAATCCAAATATTTTATTTAATTAAAATCATTATCAACATGCTTCTTTGCTATCAAAAAATGAGACAACATACATATTTGCGTCTACCACCGCTGACCAAAACGCTGCTATGCAGTAGCAATACAGGCATTCGAAATGCTCATTCCAGCAGTGACTTCAAGGTAAACAAGGAAGTAAATGAATAAGAACTAACTAAATAAATAATCACTCTTGATTCCTCCAGTCACAGTTTGTATAGCGCGTTGTCTACAGTATACACAGTGTGATGCAGAGGCTCTCGCGGCGCTGAGTGAAAGGGCCATATAACACGCTTTAGCAGTGAAAGATCGAGCCCAGGCGACACAGTAAAGGTTAACTGCTTAATTCCAGTGATTAGTCCACGCAGAGTTCAAGGCTCACTGCCAAAAGCCTTCATTTAGCAGCTACATGCACCACCTCCACAAGTTCTCTCAACAGCCAAAACCCAGAGACGGCTGGCAAACAAAGGTAGCATCAGGTATGTGAAGTACCCAGGTGTATACAGGCCATCTCTACCATCCTATTTAAGGCCAGAGCACGAACAGTGTCTCCCATCTCCTCTAAAGAAGGCTATAATACTTGACCTAAGCTGTTTTGTTCAAACCTGAGCATGCTCAAATTTAATCAAACAGCAGAAATGAGATAGAATACACCACGGCCTCTGAGGTTACAGCGAAGACTCAAAAGGCATGTGACTATCTGGCCCACAGAGAAAGACGGTTATAAAAGGTTTGTCGATGTATGGATTTTCTTCCTCGCCTGTAAGAACCGAGGTGGGCGGCCTTTGTACAGATGATATCTTTTCATTTAATGAACAGAGATGAGCAGAAAAGATGGCTGTGGATATGCAGTACTGTGCTGCCATTACCTGACAGCGTGAATGAAATTGTCTCCGTGTACAGTTGGTTGCGTCTGGCTTTTTTCCGCCAATGTAATCTCTCTCTTCCTCACTGGCGTGACTACAGGACCGCGCTCGCTCCTGCCTCATCCACGCCACGTGAAAACGTTTATATAGCATTCATTCTGGATTCCCATAACGCTCCAAGCAGGACGGATGAGGACCGCATGCAGATTCCTCATCCCGGTGTCACTTCGGCAGAGGATTCAGAGCACAGGGACAAAGTGTGCCTGTGTTTGTTTGTGTTCTTGTTACCACCGAGGGATGTGGGATTTACACCTCAAACAACTCTCGCCGCGACCAGACCCTATAAGTCACTGCAAAGGTGCACTGCTGTTGTCACACCTCTGCCACACTGGCTCATTACGCCTGCTGGAGCTGTATATCATGTGTTTTTCTATGTGTGTGTGTGAAAAAAATGAGAGGAGAGATGCTGCAAGGGGTATTAAGACATGGCGATCGGAGTGAGAAATAAAATGCCAGCAGTTATTTATTTAAATGCTGGGCTGTATACATATTTAATGATTCAAGAGCACCTGGTGAAAGGCAGATGGAGCAGGGCTTTTGTCTGTAATTGCGGTTGTACCGTGACCCTGGTGTTGTAATGGAAATATGCTTCGCTCGAGAAATGTTCTTCTGTCAAGTTAAGACTCTCTACACGCATGTAGCAATCACACACACACACACACACACATATATATATACACACAAACAGGCAGACCTTGTTAATGGGGACAGAGACAACAACACGGAGCTATAGACAAGCTGTCCGGCTGGTCCGAGAGGTGTTAATGTGATCCCACAGCTCAGCTGGACGCTGTGCAGAGTCTTGGTGTTTTATTACAGCACTGTGTGGAGAGAGAGAGACACCGAGACAGACAGAGAGACAACAGACTGTGCTCACCTAGCAATGATATAATGGCTTTAAAGGCCTGCATGACCCACAGCTCTTGGCTGAAATAACACACTGAATAGGAGGCATGAAATAGAAAGAAAGGAACAAAGAGTGCTGAATTTAATGGTGAGGCAATGAGAATGAGAGGGGCACTGATTTGCGCTGGAGGATTCTTTGGGATGCTTATTGATAATCTTGCAGTGCTACCACCACCACCACTTCATGATGGTAACAGTGAAAGAGCAACAGTTGGAGTTATGGGACAGCGGATGAGTTAATGAAGCCATATAGATTTGTGTCTAGATTTTTATTTCATCATTTTTCAATTCTGTTGCCCCTAAGTATTTGCAGGTATTTGTACACAACATTTAAAACACTTTTTTTTTTTTACATTTGGATATATTGGCAGCATTTAAAAGTTCTGGAGTAGAGTGCTGAAGAAATTTTCATAGTTTATTTATACTACTATTTGAAAGTTTGGCCCCAGCATGTTTCTTAGCAATAAATGCTATTTACACTAAGTGAAAATAGCAGTATTTTCTTAAAAATATGCTATCTACACAAAGTGCAGTTAGCAATAGCAGTATTTTCTTTGCAATAATATTAGTTAAATGCTATTTAAACTATACTATACTATACTGCAAGTGGAAGATATTTGCACCTCAGTACTGTAGTACATTATTACAGTATGCAATAAAAATGTATACTGAAACACTGAAGTTCACAATGTGGACATATTGACAACATTTAAAAGTACTGAAGCAAAGTACAGAAGAAATCTTTATATTTTACTCTACAATTCAAAAGTTTAGTGTCACTATGTTTGTTTAAAGAATTAATTAATACTTTTATTCTGCAAAGGTGACAGTAAAAACATTTATAATGTTACAAACTATTTCTACTTCAAAAAAGCTGTTCTATTCATAAAATAATTATTTTTAAAAAGTGTCGCAGTTTCTACAAAAAAATAAAAAATATTAAGCAACACAACTGGTTTCAGCATTCATAAAAAATAAAAATGTTTGTTGCACACTAAGGGGCCGTTCACATATCGCGTCTTTTGCATGCTCAAGTTCGTTATTTCAAATGTAGGCGCGTGGCAGCGCTCGCACTCGGTTTTTCCAGGCGCGTTCGTGCCACATCAAGATAGCATATGGTAGTATATTGTAAATATTATCCTTATTTACTACTCATTTGAACCTTTTTAACATTTTTTTTATTAAATACTATTATTACAAACAATATTATTTATTATGCTTTTTACACTATTACGATTCATAAAGTATATCATGGTCATCTATTATATAAAGTAACTAATTAGAAGTCTAATTTCACCAGAATATCTTTATTTATATAGCCTATATGACGCACACGCACAGGATTGTGGGAAATCGAAGGCAGCGAAGGATACACCTATGCTGCCTTCACAATTCGATCAGAAGAAGGTACCTCCAGAGACAGGAAGTGAAGCAGAATTTGAATTCGGACGTGCCTTGATGCCTTCCTGCCTTGGAATGCTGCCTCCGAAGGCAGCATTTTAGAACTGTCGGACGCAGCCAAAAACATTTGAACATTTCAGAATGCCTCAAGCGCACCGCGGGTCATGTGATAAGAACCAACCAATTAGCTTCATCCTTTCCCATAACAACACTGAAAGCTCAGCCAAGATGGAGAAACAACTGATCACAGTTGTACAGGGATAGCCATATTTAAATTAATTTAGTAGCAGAGCTACAGCAAGTGATTTTTAGTGCTGGAAATCCATTTGTCCTTTTCTGAAACTTCCGCGACTTCATTGAGAGTGCAGGTCATGATTGCTTAGCCACGGGAGCTCAAGCTACAGAGCACTTTGGAAAGGAGAAAGCGGCGCTTTCAAAAAATGTTATTTTACATGCCGTCAATGTTAATTATTTGGCAGTGGCTGTTAGCATTAAGTACAAATAGCAATGGATTGTATTTACGCTAAGTGAAAATGACAGTATTTTCTTAACAATATGATATCTACACGAAGTGCAAACAGCAACACATTCTTTATAAAACGGATAGTTCCGGTCCTTGATTCTGATTGGATGAGCTGCGTTCGAAGCTATTGTAAATTACTCTACAAACAGACACCTTTGTTTATTTTTTTGTGTGTTTCTTGGCAACCACTTTGTTGCAACAACAACTGTTTCTGAGGAACTACATTGTTTGGTGGAAGACGACTGTTTTTATTTATATCATTACACTTTATTTGCCGTTTTATTTTGCAGTTAGCCCCGTGAAGCTGTGGTTTACAATGAATTTATAACAGCTAAGGGGGTTTTAATTTATTAAGCCCCTTAACTGTTATAAATTCACTGTAAACCACGACTTCTTGCTTTAATTTACACTTTGTAAAAATAGTATGTTCTTTGCAATAAAATTAGACGCTATTTATACTACTTGCAAGTGGCAGATTTGCATCTCATTATCGTCATACATTATAAAACAGTATACAATAATAATGTATTGAGTGTAAATGAACATTTTCATTTAAATTATTAAATGGATGCCGCCTTATTGGTAGTCTCGTGTAGCCAGACCTTCAGACTGACGGCTGAAGGTCTGGGAACTTTGGCCGCTTTAAATGGCCATGGCCCGCCCAAGAGGCTATATGATTGACAGGCAAAGCAACCAATCACATTTCGTTTTGTGCCGCATCATGTTTGGGGACGTGGAAATGTCGCCACCATAATAGACTGGTGTGTAAAACTCTTGGACATATTTTAAAGATTCTATGCCGCAAACTTTACATTTTTCACATACTTATGAAAATCCAGCGTTTAGTTGATCCTAATAGGCGCTCGTCGTCACAACGGCTTTCTTCTTACATCTTAGTGGCATGGCATTTTTGCTTTCAGGTGGAACATCAAAGAACGTGATGTATGCGTCTCAAGGAAATTCTGTATAATCTAACCAATTCGATAACGACTTTGAAACTCCTGAAGTGTTTTCAGCTAAGTGTGCCTTATGCATCAGACGTTTAGCCAACGTTCCGTGGGCGTGATGTCTGAGGCTAAGACTAGCTTATTGGGACAATAAAGCCCTCCCTACACCTACCCCTACCCCTAACTGATAAACACCCGTGAGGCACTTTATTTTCCACTTTTCAATTATTTCCCTCATTTTACTGAAAATAAATGCCTTTCCGTGTCAAAACGTCACTGCTATACGCTCTACCCCACTGGAGCTGCTGTTTAGCAGGCATCTTTTGTATTGTTGTCTAGCCCAACCACACATTGGTAGGTGGAGTTTATATGTATAGCCTCCTCCAACAAGACAGGCCATTTCCACTTAGTGTAAATAGACATTCCGTAATTATTTCAGTGTCTATGCAAGCACACCTGCAATTACTAATGAGATGACATTGTCATTTGCTGTTCTGTCTTTGCCAGCCCTAACCATAAAAATGTTAATGTAAGTTCAAAAAAGACGACAGTTCATTCATTTCTCCTTCTGCATCACCAGTGGCACAATCCCAATCACAGGTCAGATTAGGAGCTACAGATGGATGCAGTGGCCAGTGGTGATCATCAGCATCTCATTATTTGGGTTAGTGATAAGTCCACTAATACCCTCGTTAGTGCCCACTCGCCGGCCCTTCAATCACACGCAACTGCTCGATATCCATTAGAACCTGTACTGCCTCTCTTCTAACCTGAGCAAATGCAGATTAATGCACAAGACCGTCTCGGATCAGAGTGTGCGTTGGCAGGGGTAAATCGTGAGGGGATCAAAAGGTGGACCTTTGATTTGCTGAAAAGCCCCTCGTCTGATAACAGCAAGGAATCAAGCTGTATGACGCACCATAAGCGTGTGATGAAATTGAAGGACCGGATCATACGTGAACACAGCATTACCCTGGACACACTTGTTATAATCTTGTTACGTACGTAATTGTGTGAACCAGACACTAAAAAAAGCTAAAGACCTATTTACAGGCAAGTACAAATACTTATGCATCGCATTCTTAAAGGGGACATCGGATACAAAATTCACTTTTACAAGGTGTTTGCATATAAATGTGTCTTAGCGATGTGTGGACACAACCACTCTACAATGATAAATATCCATTCACTTATTTTTTTAATCCCTAAGAAACCTAAACAGTCTCAATTATCAACTCGTTTTGATTTTATGAGCACTATGATGTCATACTGCATCAGGCACCGCCCACGTCCGCTGACGGACTGTTCCATATTAGCATATTTTCACCCTCAACCAGTATGCTGTCTGCCATTTTCTCTGCACTCAAGCAGCTGTAGCAACAACAGTGTCTTGTACGCAACGCAATTTGTTGGATGTAAAAGTTAACGGAGTAGATTAGTTTTGGTTTTGATGGTAACACCACCGAATACACAAAAAATGGAAGAGAGGGGTGGGGTGAGCAGTAGCTCATTAAAATTTAAAGAGACATGCACCTAAACAGGTCACTGTCAACAGAGATTTTTGACATGATAAAAAGGCATCGTTTTAGACGACTATCATTTTAGACGGCAAAAATGGAAACCATGTTATTATTTACTTATCCTCATGTAGT
>JAHKKF010512191.1:0-14294 GCA_019740295.1 Labeo calbasu | reverse complement strand
AAAAAATATTTATAGACTCCAAATGGAGTTGATGTGCTGTTAGTGTGAAAGCACAACATGAGCCAGCTTTTGCGGTTACACCGCAGTTTTTCATACTCGCTGCTCATACGCGAGTGTGAAACAGGCCTAACACCACTGATATGTTAAAGAATTATTACAGAACTGAATGTGTATAAATCACTGTAGTGACTTCTATGTCTGTATAAACATAGCAGATGTGTGTTTTTTGTTTGTTACAAAAAAGCATGCCATGCTGGTCCCTGACAAACTTGAGTTTAGTGAGTGAGAACAGGCCCACAGTGTTCTAGCATTACTCAACATCTACCGCCTGCCAAACGAGATTTCACAAGAACCACCAGCAAAAGATACAGTCTCACTCAGTCTCACAATAGCACATGACAACACTGAAGAAACAAACGCACGTAGAACATGACAGCGGGATAACAATATCAAAAAATGGAGACCTTGTGGTTATGATGACATTGCTAACCAAGACGTATCCGCTGATTACGTTATGTTTTTTAGGAAGCTGCAGTTGTGCAGCTGTAACTCTCTGCTTTATAAAGATATAGGTAAATAACCTGTGAAAGGACAGCGAGAAAGTGTGAGATGGATAAAATCATGCATAGATTTTGTGCCTTTAGGGTTTTAGGTGCGGCTGAACCAGCGACAGCAGAAATTCATTTAAGACTAAATGTAGGACAGACACAAGTTCAGACATGATGATCTTTCCAGCGCATGCAGAATCTTTTCTTCTGTGTGTGTGTGGCAGGTCTGCTCGTGTCAGGCAGAAACAGTTTACCCAGAAATCACATAATGTCCATTTATTCACCCTCATGTTTCAAACCAGTATGTCTTTCTTCCATGAAACAGAAAAAGAAAACATACGGTAGAATGTTTACGCTGCTCTCTTACAAAAGTTTAAAAATATTACAAAATACACCACACAAGTATTACAAAAAAGTCAAAATGTCTTGTGGACTATTCCAAGTCTTATGAAGCTACATGCTATGTTTGTGAGAGGACCAGACTGAAATTTAAGTCCCCTCTATGGTAGCTAATTTACATATACATACACACTGCATTATTAAATATTTTTGAAAGAAGTCTTCTGCTCACCAAGGCTGCATTTATTTAATCAAAAATACAGTAAAAACTATAACATTGCAAAATATTATTACGATTTAAAATAACTGTTTTCTGTTTTTTTTTTATTTAAAATGTCCTTTATACTTTTGAACATCTGAATTCATTTATTTGAGAATTTATTTGAAACATAACTATTTCGTAAAAATATGAATGTCATTTAAATCAAAAATACAGTAAAAACAGTGACATTGTGAAATGTTACAATTTAAAATAACTTTTTCTATTTTAATACATTTTAAAATGCCATATTTGAACATCTAAATTCATTTATTTATTTGAGAATTTATTTGAAATAGAACTATTTTGTAGCAACAGAAATGTAATTTATTAAAAAATACAGTAAAAACTGTAACCTGCTGAAATATTATTTATTAAAACTTTTTATTTTTATTTTAATACATTTTAAAATGTCATTTATACTTGTGAACATCTGAATTCAGATATTTATTTGAGAATTTATTTGAAACTATTTCGTAACAATATAAATGTTATTTAATCAAAAATACAGTACTGTGAAATATTATAACAATTTAAAGTAACTGTTTTCTATTTTATTAAATTTTAAAATGTCATTTATACTTTTGAACATCTGAATTCATTTATTTGAGAATTTATTTGAAATAGAACTATTTTGTAACTATATAAATGTCATTTAAATCAAAAATACAGTAAAAACAGTAACACTGTGAAATATTGTTACAATTTAAAATAACTGTTTTCTACTTTAATACATTTTAAAATGTCATTTATACTTTTGAACATCTAAATTCATTTATTTATTCAAGAATTCATTTTAAATAGAACTATTGTAGCAATATAAATGTCATTTAATAAAAAATACAGTAAAAAACAGTAACATTGTGAAATATCACAATTTAAAATAACTGTTTTCTATTAAATTTAAATTTTAAAATTTTAAAATGTCAGTTATACTTGTGAACATTTGAATTCAGTTATTTATTTTAAAATTTATTTGAAATAGAACTATTTTGTAACAACATACATGTAATTTAACAAAATACAGTAAAAACAGTAACCTTGTGAAATATTATTACAATTTAAAATATTTTTTTCATATTTTAATACATTTTAAAATGTCATTTATACTTGTGAACATCTGAATTATTTATTTTAAACAACTATTTTCTGACAATATAAATGTTATTTAATCAAAAATACAGTACTGTGAAATATTATAACAATTTAAAATAGCTTTTCTATTTTGATAGAATTTTAAAATGTCATTTACACTTGTGAACATCTGAATTCATTTATTTATTTGAGAATTTATTTGAAATAGAACTATTTTGTAACAATATACATGTAATTTATTAAAAAAAATACAGTAAAAACAGTAACATTGTGAAATATTATCACAATTTAAAAATAACTGTTTTCTACTTTAATACATTTTAAAATAAAACTATTTTGTAACAATATAAATGTCATTACTGTTACTTTCGACCAATTTAATGTGTCCTTTTTTAAAATTCTGTTAATTTCTTTAAAATAAATAAATACATAAATAAATAAAATAAACTGGAATATAACATACAATCCATGACTTTTATAGTCACTTAAATCCAACAATCCACTCCATTCACTTTTATATTATGCAAAAGAGCAGCGTAACATCTTTTTATGTGATCCATGGAAGAAAAACAGTTAAAACAGCATAAGGATGAGTAAATGATAATTACAAAATGTACTCCATCAGTTTGTTCTGATGCTAAACAGTTTATTATAATGTCTGTATAAGAGTAACAACTAACCTTAATGACTTTCTCCACCCCGGAGGAGCAGATCATGTACGTGTGAGGGTTAAAGCGGACCTGATTCACGATGGACCGATGACCTTTCAGAACCATAAAAGCCCCGTTCACTACTCGACCCGGACCTCCTGTCGAGACAGAGAGAGAATGAGTCCATAAATGATAACAACATTAGACACGGTTAGCCTGCGCACGAGTGGCTGTGTTTACCTGCTTCAGGGTCACTGGGGATTCTCCACATGTAAAGGTTAAAATCATCAGAGCCAGACAAGATGTACTGAAAACACATAGAAATAAATTAATACACATACGTTTCATGTTCATCAAATCAGGATATTAGAATGACTTCTGAAGGATCATGTGACATTAAAGACATTAACTTTATTTATTACAACAACAACAAAAAATAAAGTATGTAAGCTGTCCCCAAAAGGAGGTTTCCAGACACATTTATTTAATTTCTGAAACCAGTTTTGAGTAACACAAACAAACTGGGCTGTTCAGATGTTAGAGAGGATTTAGGGATGAGAATCCACCATTCTCTTAGAAGGAGGTGTAAGACTGTCTGACAGAAAGAGAGAGCAGAAACAGCTGGACAAACATACAAGAAATCCAAACACTGAACCCAAGAGACCAGAGCGCACACACAAACGCAGGCAGACAGACAGACAGAGGAGCATCTGCTGAGCTTTAGATTCAACGCTGATAAAACAAGCTTCTACAAGCCATTACCCAACATTCCCTCACTGAACATACCTGAAAATACACACACACACTCAACATCTACTGACACACAGGTCCACCAACCCACAAACAAGAATGCACACAAACATGCACACACATGCACACAGAAACCTCTTCTGCGCAATCAGCGATCAGTCACATTCACACACTTTTATATTACACATTACCAGACGTAATAAAGGGACTGGTTAATTAGTCACAAGTTAGTCATTTGTTCACTTTACATTGTTCAGACAGAGGTTTATTAGAGTTGAGTAATTTAGAGATTTCGTTAATTCTGTTATGTCTGTTTCCGAATAAAAGATGCAAATCCCTACGTAATCAGTCTGGTGTCTGATGGATCGTAAATCAGAATAATTATGCAGATGCACTCAAGAATTAAACTTCAAAATAATAATACTTTTTAAAATATGATCGTCACGCACACTCACTATGACAAACTACAGACTACCGACTACAAGGAACAGGTCGTCTAATGGTGGCTAACATGATGAGATCACCTGACAAGCTGAGTACAACTTCCTTTCCATCTTGGATACCATACTATTACTAAAAAATTGGTAAAATGTCTACTATAATATAACAAAATATTTGAGATTTGTTTGTAGAATTCAAGGTTTGGTTTGTGAACTTTGAAAGAAGTCTCTTATTCTCACCAGGCTGCATTTATTTGATCAAAAACATAGTAAAACAGTTTTTAAATAACTGTTTCTATTTCAATGCATTTTAAAATGTAATTTATTCCTTTAATGGCAAAGCTCCAGTCTTAGAGTCACATGATCCTTCAGAAAGTGTATATTTATATACACTACCAGTCAAAAGTTTTTGAACAGTACGATTTTTTTTTTTTAAAGAGGTCTCTTCCGCTCACCAAGCCTGCATTTAATTGATCCAAAGTACAGCAAAAATGGTAAAATTCTGAAATATTTTTACTATTTAAAATAACTGTTTTCTATTTGAATATATTTTAAAATGTAATTTATTCCTGTGATCAAAGCTACATCAATTACATGCATCATTACGAGTCTTCAGTGTCACATGATCCTTCAGAAATCAATCTAATATGCTGATTTGCTGTTCAAGAAACATTTTTTATTATTATTATCATCATCAATATTTAAAACAGTTGAGTACATTTTTCAGGATTCTTTGACAAATAGAAAGATCCAAAGATTAGCATTTATCTGAAATAAAAAAAAAACTTTTGTAACATTATACACTATACCATTCAAAAGCTTGGAGTCAGCAGTTTTTGTTGTTGTTGGGAATGAAATTACAGAAATTAATACTTTTTTTTAGCAAGGACGCTTTAAATTGATCAAAAGTGAAAATATAGACATTTATAATTACAAAAAAATTCTATTTAAGATAAATGCTGTTCTTCTGAACTTTCTATTAATCAAAAAAAAACTGAAAAAAATTCTACTCAGCTGTTTTCAACATAATAATAATAATAATAATAATAATAAATGTTTTTAGGCAGCAAATCAGAATATTAGAATGATTTCTGAAGGATCATGTGACTGGAGTAATAATGCTAAAAATTCACCTTTGAAATCACAGGAATAAATTATATTTTAAAATATATTCAAATAGAAAACAGTTATTTTAAATAGTAAAAATATTTCAAAATGTAACAGTTTTTGCTGTACTTTGGATCAAATAAATGCAGGCTTGTTGAGCAGAAGAGACTTCTTTAAAAACATTAAAAATCTTAAAATTTTTTTTAATGGTAGCTTTTTTCCCCCCACTTTGTTCTGGCATCTGCTGTATATTTTGGGCATCCTGTTGATCTAACCTGATCTTGGTCTCCAGCAAAGCAGCAACTCTTCATTGTACAGGAGTTGAAGTAACCCTGGTTATCAAACTGGAAGCTGGGCAGACGAGAGTGGAGCTCGTACAGGACGGGAGGCAGACGTCTGCGCAGAGCCAACAGCTGCGTCCCCATACTGTTAAAGCGCACGCTCATGGCACTCTGAAGAGACAAACTCCCTCCATACCGCAACAGAGAACTATAGCATAGAGAGAGAGACACATAAATCACAGAGGAAAGCAGATTATTATAAAAGATCATCATTCAGATTTGTGTTATTTCAAGAGATCATGTTTACAGTCTTTACACAAGCTCTGCTGTCCTCTACTGGTCTAAGGCAGTACAGCAAACAGCTATGATGATAAAGCTGGCCTTGTCAGCTAGGTTGGAGAGTCCATATTTGGACCGAAGCAAGCGTTCAAGCTTTTACTGGACATAGTTCAGCAACTCTTGTTTTGCCAGCTTAGCTGTGCTTATAAACATTGCTCTCTGTAACACTTGATTCTGATTAACCAATTGCAGCCAGACATACTTGTATAATGGCAGTAAATCGTTTATCTGAGCAATGTCCGTGGCAGCTGTGCTTATTTCATATTCCTCATGGCTCTCTGTAATCTCTTTTTTCAAAAAAAACCAAAAAACTTTCAACTCCAATTAATATTTATTATTCATTTATTTACATATATGGTAAGATGCTGTGGGTTAATAAAGGCCTTCTAAAGTGAATCAGTGTGTTTTTGGAGCAAGTATTGAGTTCTTAAAGGGATAGTTCACCCAAAAATAAAAATTACCCCTTGATTTACTCATCCTCAAGACATCTTGGGTGTATATGACTTTCTTCTTTCAGACAAATACAATCGGAGGTATATTAAAAAATGTCCTGGCTCTTCCAAGCTAAATTTATAATGGCACTGAATGGCTGTTGAGATTTTGAAGTCCAATAAAGTGCGTCTATCCATCATAAAAGCACTCCTCACGGTTCCGGGGGGGTTAATAAAGGCCTTCTGAAGCAAACTGATGTGTTCGTGTAAGAAAAAATTCCATATTTAAAACACAAGATAGTGGTGTTCGAGCGGATGACGTACGACAGTTAGCAAAAGCTAGCGATTGTGGTTTATGAAGTTTTAAAAATGGATATTTTTCTTAGATAAATGCATCAAATTGCTTTAGAAGGCTTTTATTAACCCCCTGGAGCTGTGTGGAGTACTTTTTATGATGGATGGATGCACTTTATTGGACTTTAAAATCTCAACAGCCATTCACTGCCATTATAAAGTTTGGAAGAGCCAGAACAACTGCATTTGTGAAATAATAAAGTCATACACACCTAGGATGGCTTAAAGGGTAAGTAAATAATGGGGTAATTTTCATTTTGGGTTAAACTATCCTTTTAATGGCGTTTTATCATGAAATTACAAGTAAAAGTGAGTTATTCTGAAAAACAGTGTTAATTTTGTAAGCTATTTTCATTTTTAGTCTTAGTTTTAGTCCTGTGTTAAATGTCCTTGCTAGTTTTTAATCATATTTAGTCAACCTTCTCCTATTTTATTTTAGTCGACGAAAAATCTCAGCATTTTAGTCTAGTTTTAGTCACAGAAAATCTAAAGTATTTTAGTCTAGTTTTAGTCAATGAAATCTTGGTCCCATTTTCGTCATGCTGTATAATGATTAAACTGATTTTAAAAAAAAATTGCTCAAAATTGTTGTCATTTGATAAATTTACTTTTACATTTCAGGTATTGCAGGTATCAGGTATAACCTCATCTAATGTACTGATTTATTATAGGCTATTTATTATAGAAATTAATATGAAAGACTTATGCACGCTCTCTGTCTACATTACGAAAACTGGCAAAACAAACGAAAAATATTATAACAGTGAAATTCCTAATAGTAATTCCAATCATTTCAAATTGCAATAGCCTATGTTTCTCTATTAAAAACGGTTGAGTAAGTGCATTTATTCAGTAACCACAATCGCAAACAATATAGTCGAGATCTCACGACAGAACACAGACGCTGAATGACGCTTTCATTTAGATCGCTAAACTCTTTGTCAGTGTTTTCAGATCATCGGCGGCAGCGCTTCCACAATGAAGAGTGAGTTTGTGCACACGGTTGCTAGATTGCAAAAAATAAGCAAAGCACAGAGCAGAAAATGTATCCTTGTAACAGAGAAGCTCTTGATATCTAGCAACCACACACATGAAAGCTCGCATAATAGAGGTGTGTACAGCAGTAAGCAATAATATTTTGTCTCCTTTTTTTAAGAAAATAAAAAGAGATATTGGTTAAGTTTTTATTTTTTGCATATATTTCTTTTTTCGTGAATGAACTACATGTTGATACAGTCACAGCTGCCGTTTATTGACGTTACTGTCGTCTCGTCTTAGTCTTGTTTTAGTCATGGGAAGAAAGCTTGTCGACGAACATTTTATCATCATAGTTTTCGTTAACGAAATTAACACTACTGAAATTTTTTTTGCCTCTCTCAGTTTCTCTCAAACTTTCTTTTGATAATGTCTTTTAGCCTTCGAATGATGTGTGTGAATTTTTCGGACAGATCTCCATTTCACCTGCGGGGTTTGCGGATGTCCCACAGTCCCACCCCCTCTTTAGAGTTTGCAGTGGCCAGCAGACGAGGTTCTACGGGGTTAAACATCACGCTGTGGAATGCCGAGGGGTAGTTGGCCAAGCAGAATGGTTCTAGAACACACAACAGAAATAGGATAACATGGAATCTAGAACATTTCAGACTTTATATGAAACAAAGGTTCTAAAAAAAAATGTTTTTTAATTAAAAAAAAAAAATTATTGAAGAGCACAACTGTTTTTTAAATTGCAATACCAAGAATATTTCTTGAGCACCAAATCAGCATATCAGAATAATTTCTGAAGGATCATGTAACACTGAAGGCTGGAGTAACGACTACTAAAAATTCACCTTCGCAACACAAGAATAAATTACTTTTTTAAATATATTCAAATAGAAAACAGTTATTTGAAATTGTAATCATTTTTCACAATATTACTATTTTTATTGTATTTTTGATCAAACAAATGCAGCGTTTTTTTCACCGTTCAAAGTCTCCTCTTTGAATGATGATGTGTGCAATACATGCAGTCTGTGATTATCCTTTGTGTCATTAAAGAAATTTTTTGCACGTGTACCTCCATGTGGCGGTTCTCGCGTGTCCCATATAAGAACTCGTCCGTCATCAGAGGAGCTGGCGAAGACGTTATCATTAACAGGACTGACAGACAGACCGTACACAGCGTCGTCATGCAAGAAGACGTTGAGCGTTTCGCCACGTTCTACGTCGTGCAGAATCACCTGCTCATCGTTTCCTACAGTGACAGACATAGACATTAGACATTCAATCTCTCCTTTGTTTCAGCTGCAGCATCATGAATCTGAGCAGCTGCTTGTTTTACCTCCTGAGAAAACACGTTTGTTAGTGCTGTCAAATGCCAGGCAGAAGATGTTGGACAGGTGCTCCCCCTTCAACTTGATCGGTTTGGCTCGTGAGTGTATTGCTTTCTCCATGTGCCACAGCAGCACCCTGCGGTCATCTCCACCTACATACAACACAAGACATAAATAGATTCACCAGAGGAAAGTTTCAACATCACTCTCTCGAGGGTATGAATGTAGGGTTATATGAGCACAATCTGGCTGTTTTACAGAAACCAATGAAGAGTTTACAAGGCTTGTTCTCAGCTTGGTTCTTTGGTTCATGAGGATGTGTTGTAAGTGACAAACTTGAATGGCAAATCTAATCTACAGAGTGTTTTCACAACACATCATCAATCGGCCATACTGGCAGCACTGAACGTACACAATGCTACTGAACCAAAAGATACTCGCATATTTTGCTGATTACTGCTGCTGAAATTGGTCAAATTTTGTCATGTTTTGGACTATACTAATCAGTCAGACCGGGAAAAACACTTAAGAGTACTATAGACTGCCAAAAGTTATAACAAATCAAGGAGAAGGGTGCAAAAAAACTGTCTAAGGAACAAAAGGCGTTTGTGGTTGGCCAAAATGAACCAGGATTTCCAGGGTAGGGAAATTTTCTTGCCAACATTCGTGTTTGCTTTTATCATTTCCGATCAGGTAGGTGAAATACTACGCTAATATCTTGATTAATACTGCTCTTACGTATCTTTACCATCTATTAACTTCAGTTTGTCAAAATATTGCGCCTTTTCCTGCTTACTAGGTCCTTCTCTATATGATTTAGCAGCTTCTGCATGTTTTTTCTGTGGTTTAGACAGCATAAATTAGCAGAACAACGTATTCAGTGGTACATTAACCATTAAAAATCCATGCTGTTCACATCATATGGCTGCGCATCCAGGTAACTGACTAAAAGAGATTCAGGTGACTGCCTTGTGTTACAACAGTGACAAGTTTCCAGATTTCATTTTAGTATGAAGAAATTAATTTAAATCTGAAGGAATTAACTGACAATATACATTACCATTCGAAAGTTTGGAGTCAGAAATTAATAGTTTTTTTTGAAGAAATTAATACTTTTCTACATCAAGGAATAAGGGTCCATTAAATCGATGAAAAACTGACAACTTTATAATGTAACAAAAGAATTCAAATAAATGCTGTTCTTTTAAGCTTTCTATTCATCAAGGCATCCTGAAATAAAGTATCACGGATTACACATAAAATATTAAGCAGCACAACTGTTTTCAACACTGATTTTTTTTTTTTTTTTAAATCAGCAATAACGTCAATGGATTATGTGACACTGGAGACTGACGCTTAGAATCACATTAATAAATGACTTTAAAAAATACATTAAAGTTACTTTAGATTGTAATAACGTTTCACAATATTAATGTTTTTACTGTATTTTTGATCAAATGAATGCATAGATGTAAACAGCAGGCCAGTCTATTATTGTGAGACTACACAGATTGACATGTTTATTTAAATAGTTGGATTTCCACTAGAGCACTTGTTATCATGTTAACCTGTTTTTTTTTTTTTTGTTTCATTAAAGATGTTGACAGCATCGTACTGCTGTTTTAGTTTCATATCTGTTGTGTAAAATGAAACTTTGGGAAATTTTGGGGTTTCACAGTTAGTTTCACAGTGAAACTAAGTGAAAAATCATCTACATTTCTGTACAAAACCTGTGTAACAAAAAAACATAACATTTTCCTGTCAACATCTTTTAAAGAAAACATTTAATAAAAAATATTTTCAAGGGGTCATAGGATGCAAAATTCACTTTTACACATTGTTTGAACATAAATGTGTGTTGGCAGTGTGTGTACACATTTACCCTAAAATAATAAAAATCCTCCCATTTTTAAATCACCTATAATAATCAGTTTTTCAAAATAGTTTGTTCTGAGATTCCTGGCAGAATGATGTAGTTCTGCACAGACCCCTCCCATGATTATTAATTGACACAGCCGTTTAAGCACAGACCTGCCCTGTGTGAGCTGTGAACAGTTCGCCATTGTTTCGACACCGAAGCAAGAGTAGACAAGAATGGCTCCTAAGCGTTTGAGGTGTTCTGTTGTTGGCTGTAACAATAAACATAGCAGTCGACTTTTACTCCCGGAATTTGAGCCGCTGAAGACGCAGAGGATTACTTTCGCCGCCCGATCTACCTAAATGCGTCTACGTTCACACAAATCATTCCTGAGTCCAGCTTCACCTACAGAAGGAGTATAAGGTTTTTTTTAATGAATCTTTGCAAATGACCTTTTCTACTAATGTGCTAGTTAGCAAGTTTCGTGGCTAAATGCGGCTAAAGTGTCTCAGAGATCAGCTCGTCACCTCATGAAAGAGAGGGGTGGGGTGAGCAGAGCTCATTAGCATTTAAAGAGCCATGCACCGAAACAGGCTGCTGTGAACAGAGCTGTTTTTGACAAGGTAAAAAGGGTGTTGTTTTACAACCAAAGTATGGGTCATCAAGACCCTAAAGAATCATGTCAACTTGTGGAAAATGGGCATCCGATGACCCCTTTAAACAATGCAATCAGAAAGGGTAATTTTTAGCTGATGAAATACTTTAAAGACAAGTATTGCAAGAAAACTTTTCCAGGCGTGGAAACCACAATTGTAAAATGATCTGATATTTCCTGGTTTCAGTGAGCATGGGAACTCTCCGCATTCACCGCACTGTACACGCCTAATGTACAGACTGAAAATATGCAAGTGCAAAAACATACAAAAAACTGAACAGGAATGAATGCTTGAAGCCAAAAGAATCAGTTACAGCTGCAAGCAATTAATGAGTCAGCAAGACAAGGAGTTAGACGAAAACTATGGAGGCCCTTCTACAGTCTGAACCACCTACAAAGGTGCATTCAGTGAGTTTCGTTTAGGTTTATCTGGCTCTTATTTGTATTAAGGGTACTAAGGACTTTATACTGATTTCAGCCTAGACTAATGAAGTTTGTAAACAAGGTAACAAACCTTCCTGGATGCAATTCTAACAAGTTTTGTGCTGCAACAGTGTCTTGGACAGTCATACGTTTGCAGTTAGTGCGTAAAGTCTTGCCGTTTATCTATCAACTATGTGTTGGTAGATCTTTTTATTGTTTATTATGAACAGTAACTTAATAAACTTTTATTAACTTTCCTCAATTGTACGATAAGGCTGGTCACGTGATGTCAACATGGTAACGCCCATAAAGGGGCGACCCACTTCATCCAGAATAAAAAAGCTTTTTCTAGAAGCCTGATCTTCATCTCATGTGGATGTGCATTACGCAATCTAATATCATTTTAATGACATTACTCTGGTCATTCTGCGTTTCTCTGTGTAAAAACTTTTTTACTCAGTGCACCTACATGTTTATGCAATACTGGCAGAAAGACTAAAACCTCTTTTTTTGGCAATGCCCAGAAAAATAAAACATGCATGCACAAGATGTCAAAGCAATCCTGTCAATGCATTTTATTCTGCACGTCTGTTGTAGACCCTCCTGTCTGTCTTTCTCTCGATGACCCACATTAGTAAGATCAGTGTGCAGAACCGGAGGATCTTACCGGACACCAGCCACTGGCCTCCATTGTTGGAGAACTCGATGGCGTTGACGCAACCGAAGTGGCCGAGCATGTCCTTCTTGTAGAGGCTGGAGCAGCCGGCCAGTCTGCGCCGCTGGAATTCCTCCTTCAGCTGCGGCTGTCCGCCGATCGTCCTGCGGGAGAGGAACCCGACGGCGCTCCGCATGCCGCAGCCCCGCACCTCCTTCATCTCTCCTCCGGTAAATGAGTGTCAACGCCGCCGCTAGAGTGTCCCGGCCGTCATGGGTTTGAGCTTAGGGTCGATTCGGTGGATTCTGGTTCGGCTGGAGGATGTACCGTTACATGTTTGTTTGGTAAAGCATGAAAGTGCGCAGCAAAAACAGAAGGTTGTTTAGAGTCCCACCGACCGCCGGCACTTCCTGCTCCGGTGCAAGGGTGATGACGTCACAAGACCAGATCACTCAACTCAGAACCAGAACCCCTGCTGTTACTTTCTGATTAAATGTTATATAATATAATTTCAGTTTATATAATTTGTAAAGACACAATCTGCATTGATTTTAATGCAGTGCTTGATTTTTGCATATGTTATGTTATTAAAAAATGAACCAGCATGCTGTATGCGTACATAACAATGTAAGTATTTATTTGTCTATAAGTTAATATCTATCCAGATAAATGTCATTTTAAAAAAGTATTCAGGTTAATTGGGTTATTTTGTTCCAGTCATCTTAATGGCAAAAAGTATACTAATTTACCTGAATTCAACCCTATAATAGTCTACTTAATCTGCATTTGTAAACGTTTTATTTTATAATATTATTTTAAATAACATCAATATTTAATGTAAATTAAATAAATAAATAGAAGTAAATATTTATACAATATTGTATTGTTATTAGGACTTTATTAAAAAAATGAAAATAAAATAAACTTCTGCATTTACTTGTAAATTTACCCTTATATCAAAAGATAACATTTTCTTTTTTTTTAATTTTATATTAACACAAAATTTAATTACATATTAAATTATTTAGATTGAAAAGATTATGTATGTATTTTTTACATTCAGATGTCAATAATGTAACTTACATTAATTTAATGTAAATTATAACATGTAAATAAGAAATAGGATTAAATGCATCCAAAGTTTGTTTATATAAAATATGTGTGTGTGTGTGTGTGTTGTCCAATCACTTAATCCCGATTAATCGCATCTAAAATTAAATTAGAAATTACATACAAAATTTAGATTGAATAAGTAATATATGTAATTTTTACACTCAAATGTTAATAATGTAACATTTTAAATATTTAAAATAAATTAAAACATGTAAATAGAAACTATTAAATTACTTATACAATATTGCTTTATTAAAATGTATTTAAATGCAAAAAAACACAATAATAAACTTCTTTACTCTTCATAAACTTACTCTCATATCAGAAGATAACACATTTATCTTCAAAGGATATATTAATACTATATATATATATAGTAGTAATATATTAGTTAATATATATTATTAATGATATATTAATATATCATTAATATATCATCACAAACTTATATATATTAGTGCTGTCAAAGCAATTAATCGCGATTAATCGCATCCAAAATAAGTTTCTGATAACACATTTATCTTCAAATGATATATTAACACATATATATGTGTGTCCAATCGATTAATTGCATCCAAAATAAGTTGTAAACAAACATAAAAAATGTGTGTATATATATATATATATATAATATTTATTTATACACCCTCATACATGTATCAATTTAAGAAATTATGTAATACAT
>JAHKKF010512190.1:0-27854 GCA_019740295.1 Labeo calbasu | reverse complement strand
CAAGTGTCTTGTTACTAGAAAAGCAATGCAGTTAGATGTTGTTACTCTTAGTTAGTGACTGTCCAACACTGTGCATATTTACATAAAAATGATTGTGACTGACCTCACAATCATTTTTATGTAAATATGCACAGTGTTGGACAGTCACTAACTAAGAGTAACAACATCTAACTGCATTGCTTTTCTAGTAACAAGACACTTGTCATACGAGTTGCAGTAAAGCATGATGAAAATGCAACATCTTACATTTATAAATGTAAACTGGGCTAGGGCTAAAGGCTAATGGCTGCCGGTCCTGTGTGATGCTTCCTACAGTATGTGGCGGATGAGAGCACTAGTTAGAGAGGTGACGCGCATGTCTCTCCTCCCCCACATCCTGAGCACAGGAAGGACGCAGCGGGGATCGATAGATGCGATCTGTTTCTGGGCCTGCAGCGGGACGTGGCGTGCTAAAGGCTCACGGTGTTGTCGCGGGTGAGCTCATAGTTTGAAAAAGGCCGCAGAGGTGATGCGAGGCAGACGGACTAAATTTAATCCTTGGCCCAGGAGTTTAACTGGCGGAGCGGCGGGCCGAGCCGAGCCGGTCTCTCCTTCTGCAGTAACCGGGCACCGTCACCGAATATCGATCTGTCTCCCTCTCACCTTGCTGTTTTCTTCACTCCTTCTCTTTCTCCCTCCACGGCTCAAACTCTCAGCATCTCATTGGTTCAGTAGGAGTTTTTTCTTTCAGACTAGTTGTTGAGATTGTTACTTGCCCTTTCACTGGCCCTAACCACAGAAATGACTGTACAATGCCAGAACAAAATAGCTGGAGTTGAGTCATGAGTACTTTTGGAAAGACATTCTGTGGTGTGACATGCTGAACTATTTTAAAACTCATTCTTATAGAATTATTATGCATGCAGATTTTATGAGGTCATTAATTGAGCGATGACATTGAATATTTGTACTAGTGTTTTTGCTTTTAATATTTGTACTTTTAACCCTGTGACATGTATACAGTATTATTAAATCAGAAAGGAAAAGGGAAAAAAAAAATGTTTTAAACAAATAAATACTGAATTCATTTATTTTTAATAAATAAATTACATTATATATGATATAATTTAATATAAATAAAATATATTGTATGATAATAATGAATAATTAATAAAGATTACAAATTAAATATTATTCATTTATTTATTTATTTATTTTACACAAATCGCTGTTACAGAAAATAGTACTAAACATTTTAGTGGTATGTGATGCATCACCACCAGTGTTGGACATGTTACTTTAAAATAGTAATTTGTTATAGTAACTAGTTACTTCTCACAAAAAGTAACCGATTAAAACCTGTTCAAATATGTCAAAGAACTTGGATGCCCCTAATATTAAATATGTTAAATGAATGAAATTTAAATAAAATGAATGACATTTTTACTAATAATAAATATCTGATATACTATTATATCGTAGTCAACATTTGAAGTGGATCAAAACAGTTGTCTAAGTTGACCTAAGACAAGAATGGGTATTGTTTTGTTTTCAGGACAACTTCGATGAAAGGTTTGGTCCACTTTAAGCGTTGACTACTATACATATATAAACCTTAATGGCACAGTTTTTGAAATATCTGAAAGTAAACTTAGCATCAGTCAGTCAAGCAGTATAATATGACATTGTGATAATTTAGATAACAAAACTACTATGAATTCTACTACTAATAACAATATAAAACCCACTAAGAATTAATGAGCAGGGATGATAATAGGTGAGCGCCAGCCAATGAGATTACCGCTTGCTCATTAATTCCGCCTACTACTTGAGAAACCGGCACTTCTTAAAAGCTGAAGAATTCTAGAGGAGCTTCGTTATTTCGACAGGAAAATACAGCAAAGAATATCGTTTACTTGTAGCGCGTCAATTCTGCATGGTATGTAAGTCTCTCTAGCTCTGTATCTTTCTTTGCGTGTGTGTGAGACAAAGCAACGGCTAGAGTTTATGGTTCGTCAAATACAGGTACGCTGCGCATCCATTCAGATGAACTGAAAAATAAAATGAAAATAATATTTTAATAAACTATAGATAAACTATAAACTACGCCGCATTGTATTGTCAAAAACGGTAACGGCGTTGCAATGGGGGAACAGGAATTTGCTTGATTACTCGTTACTGAAAAAAATAACGCTGTTAGTAACGCCATTATTCCCATCACTGATCACCACTTTCATAAGTCATTGTGATTTTATGTTGTGAAAAAAAAAAACAAAAACAAAGGTGATTTGGAATTATGGGTAGGGACCTAAGGACCATTCAAATCGAGCTCGTATAGACAAAAAGATGATTAAAATGAAATCTAAAATATGCTTTAATTAAAATAAAATGCATTTTAGCCAGTTTCAATTATCCTTATGTTTACAATTTTTGTTGTAGTTGTTGTTTGTTTTGTTTTATTTCAAAAATAAGTGATTTGGTTTTACATTTTGAATTATTAACATAAATGTATTTGGTAGATGCTTTTATCTGAATATTTGTACTTTTAAACATGTACTTGTCACACCACAGGACGGTTTAAAATTATGTAATATACAAAAAAAGATTAAATCTACAACTTACTTAAAATCACATTACAACCTGAAATTGACGGACATGTTATGTTTCTTTACATTTGGAATAATTTACCTCAATGAATTGATTATCTAAAGTGACTTCAGTTCATCCAAGCTACACATTTCACTGGTAAACCATGACCTTAGCTTTACTCATCAGCTGAGCTGTGGAATACAGCAGTGCTGTAAATTAATTAATTCATACTGATGATGTAGTGTTATTTCTCCCTTGAAATCAGCCTCATTTGCAGCGACGATGTTGAAAACATCACAGAAGCCCAGTTGTTGATGTTTGAAGGGCACAATTGCGATCAGCAAGCGCTCTTCCTCTCTCTCTCTGTCCATTTCTCATTGGCCGTGTTCCACCTCCTTAGATCAGTCGCTCATAAATCCTTGTCAAATTCCTCCTTCGCTTTTTAACAAAGTGCTCGTCTTCACCTTTCCCCTTCCATCTGTTTATCTCTGCACTAATGAATGAGCGGCTCTCCGCTGCGGCCCGAGATTAAAACGGCTCCCAGGGGCCTGAGCGAGTGCTGCTTAGCCCTGTTACCACGCTTCACACACACACGGGCGAACGGCCCCAGGGTCGGCCTGAGTCCCGTATTCCCTCGGTGGCTGTTAACCCGGGGCCTTTTTATGGGCAGACATTTCCAAGTGGCCCTCGGTGGGCTCTTGCCCCGCTCGCCCGGAGCCCCGAACGAACCCCGTTTCATTTGCATCGATGAATTAGAGCTCCGTATGCACAAAACAAAGCTGTCCACTGCTCAGACAGCAAATGCAATAAATACAGTATGTTTTTTAGTGGAATAAACCGTGTTTTTGCATGAGCCCCGCGTGACGGGAAGATGCGAGGAGCATGTCAGGAGTTAATTGAGTTCCTCTCCGCTGGCTGTTCTTTTATCAGCCCATCAGCTGCGGCCCTCTGACCGATCTCCCCTCCACCCCGCCGGGGCATCTGATACCGCGTGCGTGTGTGTGTGTGCGTGACTGTTACGAACCCGCTGACTCTATGAGACTCAAATATGAAAGACTCACTGCATTAGAAGAATGCATACGGCTTTCAGCTTTCTACATTTTTACAGATTTCTGCATATGCACTACCACTCAAAAGTTTGGAGTTTTGTAAATGTGAAATATTGTATCTGTTTAAAATATGTTTTTAGTGTGAATATCTGTTAAAACACCTCATAACAATTTAAAAGGAACTGGTAATTATGAAAAAAATATTACAAATGAAATCTTCAATATACCTTTACTTAAAATCACATGTAAAATATCAACGTAAAATATCGATGGACGTGTGACGTGTCAAATACTCTGATATTGTAAGTTTCTTTACAAAAACAAGCAATTTGGTTTTACATTTAAAATTATTTACCCTACATTAATGCATTTGGTAGATGCTTTTACCTGAATATTTGTACTTTTAAAAATTCAACTCGTTTGATATCAGACACATTTCAATTACCATTTCTTTACATTTGGAAAAAAAAATATTTTAATGCATTTGACTGATGCTTTTATTGGAGGTAATTAAATATATATAAAGTACATTTTACAAGAAATACTATTTCAGTCTTTCTACTTTAAAATTACACATTTAAATGCAGTGTGTTATTTGCTGTTTCTTTGTATCTGTCTATTTTAGTTAAAATTTTTACACTTTCATTATTGTTTATAATTTTTTTAATTACTCCTTTACATAGTAATATGGTGTGGTATACATCCGCATATAGTTATAGAAATTGTTTAGATGATCAAATATGTGTGTTTAATGTTCAGATTCACTGTTGGTAGGGTCTAGGTAGGTTTTGGATCATGATCTAGTGTAGTTGAAGACCTACTGCATTCAGGTCCTTTGCTAGGGAAGTATCTGCTGCTCAGGTCTATAACAGCACTTTGTTAAGAATCATAGACTTTAGAGCTGAGGGTTTCTGAGAGATCTTCAGGCTAACTGGTGTCCAGCGCTGTGGCGGGAGCGCAATTCTATTACAGCGGCTGAAATTCTGTTAGTATGAGCGGCTGGAATCAGATTAGGCCCGAACTGAACATGATGCTCGGTGGGCTCCACTCAGCATGAATTTAAATGGGTTGACCGTGAACAAAAGCAGACGTGAGGGGATCAGCTCGAGGAAACGAACGGGTCCTTGACTCCACCTGACACAGCGACAGGAGGCAGAAATGACAGCGGGACGGGGTTAAACACACCGCACAACAGAAACTCATATCACTGTAAAGCACTGATCATAAAGAGGTGGGAGGAATTCCACTGCCTCCTTTTTGCATGTTGATAAATTATATTTCTACGGCAATCCTGTAGCTCAAACAGTATAGCAGTGATGCTTGCAACAGCAGAGTCATGGGTTTGATTCCCAGGGAATGCATGCCCTGATAAAATGTGTACCTCAAATGCAGCCACAATATGCATTCTTGTAAATGTAAGCTATGCAACAAGAAAAATTGAATGCAATGAGAATAACTGATAAAATAATGAATAGGTTATAGATTGACTGTTGCATCATCATCTTTAGTTTCATGCAGTAAAAGCAGAGAATAACAAGGTAGTCCGATTCACTAAAGAATGACTCTTATGAACTGATTCCTTTAGTGAAGCATTCAATTCAAGAGTTTAAATCAGTTTAAATTAGTGTCTGTTTAAAACCTACAATAACAAATGTAATATGCTAAATAAATAAATCTAAGTTATGATAATTGTAACATTTACTGATACATTAATTGATAACATGAAATAAAAATTAACAGTTGCATTTTTATTAGTGAACATTAACAAACATAAATATTGTAACAAATGTATTGCTTACTGTTAGTTAATTTTACTCAGTGCATTAAGTAATGTAATCTAATGGGACTTTTTTTTGTTTCTTTTTTTTAAAACAAAGTGGATTTATATAAGTAGATTTTATTTTATTTTATTTTTTGAGGTTATCCTTAAATATTCTGGAAATCTTTTACAATTTAGCATTTGAAATTGGGCCCAAAATCATTGATGTTTATGAGCAGTCATTGGTGGTGCCACATGCATACTTTTGTCATATAGTCATATTTTCAGTACTGTCAGACTAACAGAATGCAGTCTTGAAGCTGTGAGGCTGTAGAAACTCTCTGCTGAGCGCATGTTTTATATATGAACATGAAGCCATTCAGACATTTATGCAATTATGCTAAGTGTCACCTTCAGCGTGACCCTTGACCCGGGGTTAAGCTCCCCTTCAAGTCTCGAAATAAAGCTTAAATGGAATTGCCCTGTATGGCGCTGTTTCTAATATATGGCTGTTAATAAATGAAATGAATGTGCAGAAAGGTGCAGACGCATTTATCTTTATTCAGCAGCTCTAAACAAACGCTAAAGGTTCCACTCTGAGAATGAATGAATCCTGCTTGATTTGTCTCCTGTCAGGCCCAAACTGTAAATAAGAAAATTGTTCTTAAGTGACTAAACAAGCAAACTATATCATGTAAGTGGCTTCATCTGTATTTGTCAGCATGTTGTTTTATAATACATTTATTATCATTAATGCTGATTCGAGACAACAAACCACAGTCCAAAACTTTTTGCCTCTGTCAGCTATTAGCCATAAATATTTCTTACCGGTATAAAACTGTATTTATGAACATATTATATTTAGATTATACATTATAATATATGTGTGATATATACATATACATTTTGAATGCACAAGTCATTGTGATGATGTTTTGATTTGTTGTTTTTAATGCAACAAATATTTCACATACTTCCACATGAATATCCTAGATAAACAACTAATAGTTAACTTTCTGCGGACATAAAGACATTTTCTTTAGCAAGTCTGAACTGAATAAGCAGCGGTCAGATCGTTCTTAGACTTCAGCTGCAGTTCTTCATCAAGTTACTGACCTACGAGCTTTGCTCACTAAAGGCGTTTAATGCAGCACTCTGCGAGCTTCATCTGATCTCTGGCTGTAGTCTCTGTGCAGCGTTCAGGACACAGCCATCACACGCTCTCTGGCAGAGGCCCTTTTTCCACAAGGTCAGTGTTTTAACAAGGAGCTATTTTTTATTATTTATTTTAGCCGTTAACCTTTCTATGAATTTCCAGAGGTGGTGGCACCTGCCGCGGCGTTGAATATACATGACACAAGAGGCAGTGAAACGCTGCAATGAGATTTAATTTGACACGCTGACCCCATCTCCATGGGCACGGGAAACCAGGGCGAGAAAATAAGGTTGACCTTCGACCCCCGGCCTTGAACCCAGCGTCACCCGCACTTACAATTAAATCAGTCAGAGAAACAGACTGTCTAAAGGAAGCCTGCGCTCGCTCTGCCCTTTCATCTAAATGCAGCCGTGCATTTTCGCCAAGTCACGCTGCTCACTTGCAGTGCTGAGTTTTTATTTTTGATTGCAATATTTTGTTTACTTAAATTCCTTGATGCTTTTTTTAAATAGTGAAATTTTAACTAAAACTAAAACCATTCAAAATCTTTTTGTTACTGAAAAAAAACAAGCACATAAGTAAATAGATAAATAAATGTAAAATACATTTAAATTTCATTTCAACTAGTTGCTAAAGCAACATCTTCATTTAGTTTAACATGATGTACTAAGACTAAAATAGAAATAAATAAAAACTACATCTAAGAAATTAATAAAAATGACAAAATTATTAAAACTAAAATCAAAACAGAAAATACTGAAATTTATATGATATCTTAAGGATACTAAGATAGCGCCGGTTGGCAGCGTAACGGTTAGACTGACATGCAGGGCTGGTCGCCGGTCAGAGTTTTGGCCTGACGACATGATTTGTATGGGATCAAGGAAAGCTCAGGTTTATTAATGCTATCAAATCCATCGGACTCCTGGCCCTGGACTCCACAGTTAAAAAAGCTGAGCGTAACCCCATCACGACCCCGTGACACTCTGTAATGTTAATTATTTATAGGCTGGAGTCAAATAAATAAGGTCCTGTCTATTTCAGATGCTTGTCTTCAATTCAGTGCAGTGCTTTGACCAGTGCTGCCTGTATGGTGTCTGCAATTGTGATACACTCAGATGATGATTTCTTTGGCTGGAATTATTCATTGCACCTGAATCTTGCTGTGACACAAGCTTTTATATATAATGCATTATGAAAGTATTTTAATGCATTAATTATGAGATGTAATGCACATCTTGTGTGATCACATGAATGATTCTAAGCGTAGTTGTATTCCATTATAGTTCTTATCTATTCATTGTCACACCTTTAGAAAGTATAATGCATTAAACACATGAAAAAGAGCCACTTTCAGATGTTACAATGAATCTGCAAATAGTATGTGTTTTCATTTGGGTTACAATTATTATGAAGAGATGAAATGCATTACAGTGTACATTATGAAAATTCATATAATGTATTATACATAACAACTTCAAGCGTTGCTGAACTTTCTGATTCTTGCAGTCTCTAATCATTTCCAGCAGATTTCTTCAGTGTTGAAGTCATTTGTGACAATATTGAAGTTTTGATTTAATATGACAATCGCAACATCTATAAACATGAATGTAAATATTTAGATGTCCTAAAGGTGTGACGTCTGTTGTCCACTGACAGTGTTATTCACTGATGCTTGAACACATAAACAGTGTTTGTTTTTAATGACCATATTCAAGTTCTGCTTATCTCGATTAAGCTTTGGTCTGCTGATTATGCATTCTGGAAAGATTGTTTTCATTTGGCATTTCTGTTCTATCTTGCACTGGTAACAAGCCTCCATAATAGCTTCAATGCTTGGGGTTGCCAGATGTCAAGAACTCACCAGTCTGAGCTTTTCTCTTAAATGGATACATTTTCTGCCCAGTGGTTTACTTAATCTCCCCAACCTAGCAACCACTTGCGTTCTCCCAAATATCTGAGCTGGAATCTATTGCGATATTCTGATCAAATGAAAGTATGACACAGCCAGTCTATTTTCTTTCACACAACCGTTTGTGCTTTTTGTTGCAAATGATTCTGCAATCAGTCCTTCTCAGTGTTGAACTGTAATAAATCCAAACAGGGAGATTAACTACAGTTTATTGTTTACGGTTGTGCTGAATAAATGCATTTAAGTAACCTCTGTGCTACAATATAATGTTTGTTGTTGTTTTAAATGGGGGGAAAAAACATTGTGGAATTAGTATTAGGAATTTGACTGTTTATCTTGTTATTTTATTTTATTTTATTTTTATTTATTTATTTACTGATTTTCTTAATGTTTACTGGTTTTCTATGTATCATATAATGCAATATAATCAAAATCTGTGTACTGTTTTTTTTTTTTTTTCAGTTTGGGTCCATTTGGACCTGAAAAATTTTATGAAACAGTCTTAACTTAATATTTTTCAACTAAAACCATATGTTACCTGATCAGCAACATCCTATTAAGTAATTGTGGAGAAAAAAATGTGGAAAATAATATGGATTTTGTTTTATTTTACACTTTTTTTTTTATTGGTACCTATTGGTACTCCATACATACTGGGTGTAAAATGACCTGAACGAAAAACCTGTAACATTTTTGTTTAAATAGTTATATCTCTTAAAAAAGTTATTGGGGGGATCTGAATGTTTGAATGATTAACTAAATAAATTATGTCTATTTTGAAACTCTTAAGTCTCAAAGTTTTGTTTCCTTGCTAAAAACTTTATTTATTTATTTATTTAAATGTATGTCTTTTGGATCAAAATGGAGGAGCTATTAGGGTTAAAGAGCTATTTCTACCTGATTTAAACCATAAAAAATGTATTTTGTTGGTATAAATTGGTGCATATGGGATCAGTGATGTTAAATATTGTTTTTGGCAAAGCCAGTTCATTTAGATGTTATTATGCTGATATTCTATTGATTTGATTTGCTTATGTGATTTCTTAAATGACAACAATCGTAATTAATAATCACAATTATAATTTTTTAACGAAGTAATACCAATCATCAGTTTAACTATTATCGCTATAGCGCTATTCTTACATGTCCACTGTATGAATTGTGAATTGGGTTGCAGTGTGGATTTTGTTTATAGTGCTGTAGTTTTACTGCAATGTGCTGTAGAGCAACACTTTTACTGCACCTGATTGCACATTAAATTCAACTTTATTAGCACTAAAAGTACAGAGACATTTGCGTCCTTCGTCTCACGTCCCTGTGTGTGTTTCAGGCTGCTGAACAGGATGGCCGCTGAAGAGCGGCACATGACGTCCAGCTGTGGCTCCTACATTAAGACAGAGCCTTCCAGTCCGTCCTCTCTGGTGGACACGGCCAGCCACCCCAGTCCCGGCGCGCATTCGGACGCCAGCGGCGGCTACGCCAGCGCCATCAACAGCCACTCCAACGGCCTGGACTCTCCGCCCATGTTCACGGCGGGCGGGCCGCTGGGCGCGGCGGCCAGTGCTTGCCGCAAACGCTATGAGGACTGTTCCAGCACGTTACTGGAGGACCCCAGCTCCATCAAGTGCGAATACATGCTCAACTCTATCCCAAAACGCCTGTGCCTGGTGTGCGGAGACATCGCATCGGGGTATCACTACGGCGTGGCCTCCTGTGAAGCCTGCAAGGCCTTCTTCAAGAGAACAATACAAGGTATTTCATTTGCATGTGCTGCTTTGTACACACTATAGAACCATGGTTTCAAATAAGTAAGATTGGTTTAAAGGAGAAGTCCACTTCCAGGACAACAATTTACAAATAATTTACCCACCCCCTTGTCATCCAAGATGCTCATGTCTTTCTGTCTTCAGTCGTGGAAAAATTATGTTTTTTGAGGAAAGCATTTCAGGATTTTTCTCCATATAAAGGTGTAAATGCGGCTTCAAAGGACTCTAAATGATCCCAGCCGAGGAAGAAGGGTCTTATCTAGCGAAACGATCGTCATTTTCTTTTCAGAAAATAAAAAGTGTATACTTTTTAAGCGCAAAAGCTTGTGTAGCACAGGCTCTGGGATGCGCGTCCACGACGCTACGTACTACTGAATCACGTCGAAAGGTCACGCGGAACCACAGACCCAGTGTTTACAAAGCGAATGCGCAAATACTAAGGAAGTGCAAGTAAGTCAAGCGCTGTTTACAAACAAAAAGGTACAACGATTTCGGACGATTCTGAAGTTGTAGGGGAAAATAAGAAAAAAAATGACTGACCCTTCTTACTCGACAGAAGACAGAAATATATGAACATCTTGGATGACAAGGGCATGAGTAAATTACCTGTAAATTGTTGTTCTGGAAGTGGACTTCTCCTTTAATGTTTTTGAAAGATGTCTTTTCTGCTCACCAAGGCTGTATTTATTTGATCAAAAATACAGTAAATGAAATGAAATATTATTACAATTTAAAATAGCTGTTTTCTATTTAAGTGTATGTTAAAATATAGTTGATTGTTGTGATGCGCAGCCGAATTTTCAGCACCATTACTCCAGTCTTCAGTGTCACATGATCCTTCAGAAATCATTCTAATATGCTGATTTGCTGCTCAACCAACATTTCTGGTTATTATTAGTGTTAAAACAGTTGTGCGGCCAAATACTACTATTTGAATATTCATCAAGCCAATAAAGTGGTCAAAAGTAACAGGTAAAAACATTTATAATGGTATATTCTATTTCAAATAAATGCTGTTCTTTTGAACTTTTATTCATCTGTGAGGCCCTGAAGTGTATGATGGTTTCCACAAAAACATTGGGCAGCACAACTGTTTTCAGCAAATCAACATTGACACTGAAGACTGGAGTAATGATGCTGAAAATTCAGCTTTGATCACAGAAATCAATTACATTGGAACAGATATTCACATAGAAAACATAGTTTTTTTTTTAAAATTGCAATAATATTTCAGTGTCTTTATGGTATTTCTTCCACTTCCAAAAACAGTGTGTCTGTCGTGCTGCAGTGTTTGTGGTCCAGGCATGAATGAAACACAGCAGCCAAGTGTATCTTTTTTGTAGTTATTTCAAAGCAGCTTTACTGAAAATGTTTGTACCAGTGTTTCAGACTCATTCAGTAGTGGGTGCAAAACACCACTCATAACTGCACATAAAGCGAACTTTCAGACATTTGTCTGTAAGCTTATTTCATTGCATGATCTGAAAATGAGAAACAATGAACTGTGAATGGCCAGCTGTCAATAAAAAGACTACGGGCATATTGACATTATCGTGACATGGACATGGCGATGTATGGTGTGGCGCCAGCGGTGACGTTACAGTAATCAATCCATTTGATCGCCTATAAGAGGTTTACTGTTACAGAGACATATGATAAGATGACCACACTGACCAGAGGACAGCGAGAACGGATAAAATAGCTCTCTTTGCATCACCATCTCTTCTCATTACAGCACAGAAGAAATGGAGAAACCAAAGGTTTCACATTGACTAATACAAAATCTGGTCCACACTGTGTCTCATTTTGGCCAAATGCTGAAAGAGATCATGTGACTGACATGTAAAGCAAGTAATCACAGTTAGTCTGCACAATTTGGATTAGGCGAAGGGCAAAGACGAGATGTGGGTTTTTACCAAAATTCAATAATAGTGAAAAATAAATCAATCAGTCAACAAATAATAGCTTGAAATAAATGTTTATGACATCACAAAATTACATTTCAGCAAAAACAAACAAACAAACAAAAGTGTTTCACCCAAAGATCAGTTAAAGTCATTATTGTGTTAAATGAGAATGTAATTGAATAGACATTACAAAAAGTCACCGTCTTAATGTGTGAGTCACTAAATTTTTCATTCAACTGATGCATTTAAATGGCTGATTCATTCAGAAACAAAGCAACTGAGTCACTGAATCACTGACTTCAATCATTGACCAAAATGGAGACTCGCAACTCACAACAGAACTATTTTCGTTAATGGAAAAAATAATAAAATAAATAAAAAAACATTTAACAAAGGTACTGGTAATACTAAATAAGAATGCAGAAAACCCTGGGGTTAATTAATGTGGTTAAAATGTATTCAGTTCACATACTGATACTCAGAAGTTGTGCAAAATCAGCCAATCAGATTTAAGCTTGTGATACTGAGAAAGTGCTTTCCAGTTTTGTGTGCATTAATTGTTTGGTTTTGCAATAAACAGTCATTGTACATGGTTCAGCAATGGTTAAATAATGTTTGACTAATCATATGAGTCAAACTTTAAACAATCAGAATAAACATAAAGTAATTCTTTATGTTAAAAGCTTACATGCGGCATATGTACAAGCATGCATATTATTTTAGGCATAAGATAGATATTTAATTTTTGAATATGGGTGGGATGATCTGACAGGTTATTCAGTTCTGTGGCTAAGGACAGTTTTTTGTGGAGTCCTGTGAGTGTTTTAAGCTGAGCGCTGAGCGAGTCGAGCGCTGTAATGCAGAGATTTCTGTGGTGCGTGATGTTCAGGTCAGAACAGACATGCAGCATCACACTGTCAGATTGGATTGGCACAGACAAGAGGAGCAGTGTGTTCTGAACCAGATACTAATCACATGGACTGTGTGTGTGTGTGTGTGTGTGAGAGAGAGATGGCTCAGAGAGAGATAGAGTCTGACCAACACCAGTCACACTGCTCTGTTTTCATAAACCTTTACCATCATGCAAGTAGACATCACACTCATTAGGAGTGTTACTGTATTTCATCATGTAATTTCTTCATTCATTAATCAATTTTAATTGCATAAAAACCCACATTTCCCAATGCTCACAAGATGTATTTTTGGCACACATGCGTGAGCATTCATTTAAAGAAGTATCTGAGCTTTAACACAGTTCTGTAAAAATAGAAATACGCACATGAAATGTAACATTTACAGATATATTATGGCCGAGTTTGTTGTTGTTTTAGTGGTTAGAAGTTTAACACACAATCTACTCCATGCCTTCTTTCATCTGACTGATTTAGAGTTTTCTACCAAGTCAAAGCTCTTTTAGTGTAATTGTACAAACATCCAGCTTCAGCTGCTGCTTCACGTGTCTTTTTCTGTCAAATCTTGACTATCAAGTAAATGTCAGAATAATTGTAGTAATATTTCCAGATGAACACTTACTGGACTGAAGCAGCTTGGCTTTACTTGATTCTCAATGAATCGTTTTGTAGAAAAATGAGTCTCAAATCTGAAAATCAGGATCTTTTGAGGAATGTTTGTTTCCAGAAGCTTTACTTTCAACATTTTTTTTGGGACTGTTATTTTATATGTCAGGCTTTACAGGGTTAAATCCCCACTGTATTATGAATCACTGCGGAGACAAACATGACTCCATTGTCAAAGTCCAGCAGTTCTCAGGACCGTCAGGTGTTTAAACACACATAGGCGTCAATATTGGCTGCGTTGTATCGGCTTTAAACAGTCTATGTACCTCTGTGAGGCAAACAATCGTAGCCGTCCAAAAATCTCCACCGTTGGCGAATCACGAGCGGCGTCCCTCGATCACATATTTAGTGTCCGGCTTTAAACGCTGCCAGACGCACAAAAGCGTCCGCAACGAGACACTCGAACAAATGAGCACTTTGAGCAAAACGAGGAGCCGGACAATTAAGAGGAGGAGAGTTACACGACGGAGAGAAAGGCTCGCCTTAGACATCTCGTCCCCCTCCTCACTTTGTATTGTCAGATGGCAATTTCCCCCTCTATCGCTGTGTTCTTCCTCTTGGAGCGCTGCCTGTAATGGAGCTAATCTAGAGCCGTTTGTCCGAGCCACAGGAGTTTTGTCAATAACAATCAGCGTTCAGCAGGAGTAATTAAGGCCGAGCCTTTTCATTAGGCCGGGGGGAGGGGCTCGTCTCCGGGGACGACCGGCGCAATTAGAAACGCAGGCACGCGTCGCCGGGTAATTTCAGCCGCGGCCAGGAAGGAGGGGAAGAAACCCAGGACTTTCTTTAGATTGAAGAGGGACTGGGTTTTGTCTCGTGCAGGAGCGGGACGACTAATGGCATAATAAGCAGACGCACGGCTCTGGAAGAACGAGGCAGGATTTTAGGAAGAAAGAGACAAGTGGAGGAAAGAGGGCAGCTTGAGATAATAAAGAATAGAGCGGACGATCAGCTTTTGACTCGAGACAAGAAAAGAGGCATGAGAGATCAGGATTAGACGTGATTAAGAAAGTACATAACAGGGCGACGATAAGGGTTTCTGTGATTCAACGTTCACAAACATCTGAACATGTCAGAAAACAGAAGTGTCTGTATTAACAAAGTACTGTATATATGCTTAAAATGGGAATAAAGAACTAAAAGTATCTTAGACATAATAATACTGAACTGTGAGTAATCGCTGTTGATCATTAAATGAAATCAGAACCAAATTTCCCTACAATCTTACACTGCTAAACAATCAAACAGCATGTGAACTGCAGCAGTTTTAGTCCATATAGTGATTAAACAATTATGACAAATGTAACAAATCTAAACAAAGCAATAATAGATGCTTATATATTCCAGAACTGCCTACAGGTGCTTAATATCTAATCTGTCATTTCTTTGTTGAAAGCAGGCAAGTGTTTGTCATTTTGTAAATTGTACCCATACAGCAAAAAAAATATATTTTTTCAAATATATTTTTAAAATGTATTCGATTTCACCCAGCATGAAAGCAGGCAAATATATAAAAAGGTGTTTATTTATTTTATTATCAAATTTTACAAAACTTTTATTTCTTATTCCAGTATATAAATATTCTTAAAATATATTTTGTTAAAAAAAAAAAAAAAAACTTTTTGAGTGTTGTTTACATTTGTTTATTCTTGGTTATACAAACATTAACAAATTCATTGTAACATTTTGACTTTCCAAGCTGGTCAATCTATCTGCTGTTTTCAGTTCTCTAAAGCAGCACTGTTTGATAGCTCCATCAGTCAGAGCCAGTCTAAATGAACGCCATCTCTGATCACATGATCGTTTCTGACCGCCGTGACCCACCCATCACCCCGAACACTTCCAACAGCCTTATCCCGAGCTCGTTCTGCTGCCCATTTTCAACACAGGTGTAAAAGTGTATGAAAGCTCCATCTCTTCCTCTATGAAGTAATCGAGGCTGACAGTAAGCCTGTAAAAGTCAGGTTAGATTTTGATGAGGAAGACCTTCCGTTTTACTGTAATTTACTTACTTGACCCGAGTCTCTCCCCAAAACGTGGCCTGGCACCGGTCCTGAAAAACCATCAAAGAAATTAAAGCAGAAAAATGTTGAGAAGAAAAAAAAAAACAAGCAACTTTATTTGTCTTCTCCAATCCCAAGACTTTTTATTTTAAGAATATAACTTTTATTGGATTTCTGAGTAGATCCATTCTGAGCAGACTGGAGCGATTGCACGCTCGTCCTCCGTATTGCATCATTTCTAAATGTTGCCTCTTGTTTGCAAATAAAATCCTTACGTGATATGAGTTAGAAATATTTGCGATAGTAAATTTGAACTATTTACTACGTCTGAATTGAATTTGTCCATTGTTTACATTTAATGTTTACTCTGCACAAACGTTCATTGGTATTTTTTTGCATTGTTCATTTACACATCAGCTCGTGATCCAGTGTTTTTTTCACTTAAAATGATGATTTGATGATTAATGGTTTGAAAATAAGACTGCCATAAATATTAATTGTAATTTAGTTATACAGTTTAGAACTGAATCACAGTTTAGTTTACACTTATACTTTAAAATAATATTAAAAATATTATATTATTATTTTTTCTTAAATACAAAATTAAGATTATTATTTTACAGTGGAATATTATATTTATTATTCTTGTTTAATATAATAATAATAATAATAATATGTTTTCAGCTATATAGTATTTTATAGTAACTAATACTATTTTTGTTAGAAGTTTTTTTTTTTTTTTAAATATTGTAATCACAATTTATTGCACTGTAAATCACAATCACATTTTTTTAGAAAGATCACAACTATAAATATTACTATTGAAAATGTACAGTTATACTTTAAAATAAAATTTATATTATTATGTATACATTTTAGAATTATTATTATTATTATTATTATTATTATTATTATTATTATTATCAGCCCTAACCAATAAATTCAAGACTAATGATCAGTTTTTTTAATTTCAGCTGAATTTCCGCTGTGGTTGTTTGCTTTACATTTCAGTCACTGTCGGCACAAGGCTTAGTCCTCAATGTAATTTATACTTCCTGTCTGGTGCGTTTTGAGGCCAGAATAAGCTGTGATATGGACCAGACCTTATGCTGATAGTCAGAAGGTGTGTTTCCTTGAGACTAGCAGCGTATCTGAGAGGGAATGAGAGCCATCAGTCTCCCGATGGAGCGGCAGGTCAGAGTGCCAATCAGACGACCGCGATACGCTTACCAACACTGCAATTCAAGACGCATCCTGCCGTAATGATCCCGCAGGGACGCATCCCAGAATAGGAAGATTCAGCCCTTCCTTCTCCACAAAATATGATAGGATGAAGAAGGAATGAGTCGCTGCACATTCTAGTTGTGGGAAAACCATGAATCAAAACCGTCTGTTATCTGGAAACGCACAGGAAATGTGTTTGATTAGAGCTGTTTAGTTGATCGTGACAACAAATGGGAAAACAGGAAGAGGAGCGATCAGACTTTATCACATTCATTTTCACACCTTTATTTACCCCAAACCCAAAGAGATCGGCTACATTTGCATACTGATTTGTATAACCCAGATAAAAGGAGGAATTTCTAATTATTTAATACATCTTGGGACCCTCTGCTTGATCTGTGCAATAATGTTAACATAATTGCATAAGTTGGGAATGGGGGATGGAAGCGTTTGTGCAAGACTTCAGAGAGCGAAGCAGAAGAACACTGATGTACAAGCTTCGTCTACAACCGCTATGAGGTTACTGACCTGTTCATGAACAGCGTTACAGTGTAACTGTACCAACTGCATGTTATCTGGACTAAACCAGTCTAATATGTAAATGTCTGAATAATGAATTAAATAAGTCCTGGGAAAGCTTTAAAAAAAGGTTTACGTTATCGATAAGCTACTAGAAAGTGTACCTGTCAAACGTAGTTCAACTGCAGACAGTAGTTCAACGCTGCATGTTACTAGACAGTACTACGTACTAATGCTACTTATTAGCTACCTAATATAAAATGTGTAACTTATAACAAATAATTTGCATTGGGGCTTAAAATACAATTAACATTGAGTGACATTGACTTTTAAAAGTAATGCATTACAATATTGTGTCACCCTGTAAAAAGTAACTAAATGTGTTACTTTTTATGGAACATAATGCATTGTATCATCAATGCGTTGTAGTTTGTATCACCTGGACTTAGGGTTGCAAAGGGGTGGAAAATTTCCAGTCAATTTCTGGAACGTTTCCAAAAATTCACGGCAGATTAAAAGAAATCCTGAAAAGTTTCCAAAATTTCTGGAATGTTTCCACCTTTTTGAAACCCTACCTGTACTGGGCTTGCTTATTTGTTTGTAAATAACAAAAAACCCAAAAGTTATATTTGTGTAACTGTAAAGGCCCTTTCACACCACAAGTGAAACGAATAAGCCTCAGGCTGAAGGAAATGCCTCTGCACTTACTTCCAGTTTCTCTCAATATAAGAACAGGAGAGTTGTCAGTTAATAAATTGAAAACAAAGTAACTTGTGTTACTTATTTGAAAAAGTAACTCAGTTTTATTGTACATTTAAAAGTAATGTTACTTTACTAGTTACTTGAAAAAGTAATCTGATTACGTTCTTGACACTGTTATTGATCTGAACTGAATCAACATTGAACTGATTTGATCTGAATAATGACAGCATTGTCTTCTGTAGAGCTACTTTACAGCTGAAATTCAATTTGTTTCAGAACTGATGAATTTTTCAACATTATCTTTTTGTTACTGTGAAGCTGCTTTAAAACAATCTGTAATTTATAAAGCACTATAGAATATAGTAATTGCGATCTGCCTTGAATAGTGGCCGACAAAACTGGGTAGATTACTTCTTACTAATTGTAATCCAGTACTGATTCCAAATGACAGTTAGTAACGTAATCCATTACATTGTACTTTTTAGGTAATATAATCAGACTACTTTTAGATTTACTTTTGATCTAACTTGTTAATGCCATTGATTTAAACAGAATAATCTTATACCATACTGACATAAAAGCAGTGCAGCGAGTAAGGAAAAAAAAAAACATAAAAAAAAAAAAAATATATATATATATATATATATATTGTTTTTGTTTATCTGCATGTCGTGTGACCATAACCACTTCGGAGAACCAATGAACATGCAAATGTGATCATTACTAAAATACGTGTTTTTTGTTTGTTTGTTTTTGTTTTATCTTCAAATAAATATAAGATAATATAAGAGGATCAGATGACAAAAACAATTTGTGAATTTGTGTATCTTAATGTGTTTGAAAGACAAAAAGCCCTAAAGGACATGGAAATGCATGTTTAAATAACCTACAGAGTGAAAATTCAAATAAAAATCGATGTGTTTATCAGTAGTTGATGCAATTTTGAAAGACTTCTTAAACTTGAAATAATTTTTGTAAATCAGTGGTCAAATGCTTTGTCGCCACATGACTAGCGATCGGTCTTTGTGTGAATAAGCAGTATAGGCTATTTTAGTAAGGAAAAATGTAAAAAATAAAAAAAGAGGAATTAGGGACAATCAATAAACCATGAATAATTTATTGCTACTGTGTAAATAATATGTAATCATGTAATAAATAAAAGTAACTGTAGTCTGATTATGAGTATTTTAAAATGTAATTTCATCTACAGGTACTTAATTTTTGGATTCTGATTATATAATCCAGATTACATGTAATCAGTTACTACCCAGCTCTGGTAGCCGATCATTTTTAATTGTTGACATCAGCTGATGTGTTTTTCTATCTGGCCGATAAGTATCCGGAAAGGGACTTTTATTTTGACAGTGCTAAGTGTAGATGCACAGGAACTCCCACTGGCTTCTTAATTTGTGAAAAATACTATAATAGCATTAAAAGTAGCTAAACGAAATATCAATATGTTTATTTCACAGGTTTCTTCATGAATTTCAAAAGTTTTTGAATTTCAAAAGTTATTTTTCATATCGATTAATTTTCAAATGATTTACTTCTATTTTGCTAAATATTATGTCTTCACTATCTATCTATCTATCTATCTATCTATCTATCTATCTATATAGATATAATTTTGATAATCAGGGCTGTAATTAACACTAAATCAGTGAGTGATTTTAATTAGAACAGACATATTTACATGTAATGTACTCTGCAATGCATTAATGGGATTCAAATCTGTAAATCATTCTTTGAATCGGTTGCCAGAATCAACCCACTTAATTCTGTCGTGTTGCAGCAAAAACAACACTTTTTAAACTATTTAAAACTCAGATCTAGAGGTGTTTTCTGGCGAATCTCGCCGCCATCGTCCTGTAGCGAGCATTCTTTCCCTCAGCCGTACAGTATATGTCAGAGAGCATATTGTTTTTATTCAGCACACCGTCTTCAGTGATCAAGACAAGGCTGAATAAATTGAGCGAGTGCCGTCCGCATAGACATTCAAGCCACACGCTCGCAGGAGAACAAGAGCGCTGTCTGCCGACTGTCATTCTGCATTTAGCCGTCTCTCCTGCCATTACCCATACATGTCCTAATTGAAATGCCTCGGCGCAGTTAAATGTACATGGACACAAGCAGAATGGCCGAGCGTATCAAGCACTTTGCCTATTGTTGCTCGCACAATGCCGCTCAAACGGCTCTTTTATTGTGCAGGTATCAAGCGCTGAAGTGCTCAGCTTGAATAATGTATCAGTAGCTGGTTATTCTCTATGTAAATAGCGAGCGAGCGGCAGAACCGGCCTCGGTTTGGGTCGGGTATTATGTAAAGCGGGCCGAGCGAATGCGCTCTGAATTTGTGAATGTAATTTGGCGAGGTGCGATTTGAATGGAAGCACCGAAAGCGCGCAGGGCTTCTCCCGTCCGGCATCTTTTGTTTTGAATCCTGTCTCATCTGTTTTGTTGGCTCATGTTTCTTCATCTTTCCAGCACACGCTGTCCCTGTTCTGTAGTGTCTCATGGCCACAGGCAATTTATCAAATTGAGTAAAAGATGATTTTATAAATAAAGTGATTTATAGAGCGTTCTTTTGATCGCTTTGATGGATGCGGTGGCGCGCTGTAAAACTCTCCTGCATTAGCTTGTTTTCGTTGGGTTATTTTGGGACGGGCAGATGAGAGAGAGACGTCCTGCGAGTGGAAAGCGCTTCACTTTTCTCTTTTCTCTTCACCAGGTAACATCGAGTACAGCTGTCCGGCCACCAATGAGTGCGAGATCACGAAAAGAAGACGCAAGTCCTGTCAGGCGTGCCGATTCATGAAGTGCTTGAAAGTGGGCATGCTGAAGGAAGGTGAGGAGCCAAATCACTCGAAGTAATGCAAAAGTATTAAAAGTAATGCATTACAATATTGCATTACTGCCTAAAAAAGTAACTAATTATAGCAAGTAACAGTACGTTACTTTTGCGTTACGTTTTCTCATCTGGGCTTGGCGTGCTTCATTTTTAATATAAACAAGTCCTTTTTATTATTCCTACTTCAGCAGGGAGGCACACATGTTATATGTATCTGAAGTAGTTTTTGCTCATTAGTATGGTTGAAATGGATCATCGAAGTTCAACAGCAAAGACACTGTTACACTGTTTTTATTCATTGTGAGGAAATACTGACTCTGTTTTTGTGTGAGTGAGATGAGTAAATGCATGTTGGCATTTAGTCTGGAACTACAGTAAGCATCATATTTACACAGCGCACACAACGCCTCTGCATTTACTTCTGATTTCTCTCATCATGGCAACATGAGAGCTGTCTGTCAGTACATGGAAAAACAGTAACTTATTTGAAAAAGTCACTTAGATATTTTCTTGCAAATTAAAAAAGTAATGCGTTACTTCACTAGTTACTTGAAAAAAGTAATCTGATTACATAACTTGCAGTACTTTTTTTTTTTACTTTTTTGTTATTGTTAACTAAAACTAAAACCTGAAATGTGAAATAAGCTTTAACTGAAATAAAATATTTTTATTTATTTATTTTTTTAATCTTAAAAATATTATTTTATTTCAGTGAGTTGCCAAGGCAGCATTTTCATTTAGTGATGTGCATTTCATTATGCACATTTCATTAACATGATGAGCTAAAGTAACTAAAACTATAATGTAAATAAATAAATAAATGAATGAATGAATGAATGAATGAATGAATGAATGAACCAATTCAAAATATTACTAAAAACTATAACAGTATAGTCCCCCTAACGTCCGAATATTTGGTCAGTTTGTTCAGCTTTGTACAAAGTTAGATCACTTATGTTCACTTATATTCACTTATATTCCAGGCCTAAACTTTCTTCAACCTCATCCATAATTAAATCAAACCTCAAAATCATACTTAGTTTTTGCTTTTGTTAAACTTACCATACAGGTTCATGGTGTACCTCAAATTATCCAAATGATGTGTTGCTTTGATGTGTTTATGCAACAGTCTGATTGATTTCTTGAACTTCTTGAATTCACAGATTCTAAACGAGACTGATCATGTAGTCTTAGATTGTTAGAATAGTGGAATTTTATAATAAGGAGAAACACTTCATGTATCTTATGTCAAAGATTGTCAGGAATTCATATTTCGTCATCAAATCCGATAACCATGGACAGGTTGTGGGACGCTCTCATGTTCAAAAACCAACAAGTGCTTTTTTAGTGTTATTTTATTATTTATATACAGCACTATTGTAGTATGTTGATATTTTAAATGAGCTTTTACTTTTATATTTTCAGTTTTCATTTTAGTTTTAGTAATTTTGTTGTGCTTTTGTCATTTTTATCATTTTCTATGCATATATTTCTGTTTAGCTTTATTGTTAAGTTTTAATTTTACTAATTGTAGTACTTAAACTGTTATTTAAGTAACAGTTACAGTTTACAGTCACTAATATTAACTTATTATTTTCAGTAATTTTATTCGAAAGCAAAATTTCTTAAGCATTTAAAAAAAATGCATTTAAGTTTTTCATCTAATATTTATATTTTATTTTATTTTATTGTGTGAAAACTGTTAATAGTTGTAGCTTTAGTTCTAGTTTTAGTTAACAGTAATAACACTGCCATGAACAAAACTAAGAAAAGAAAAGAAAAAACAAAAATATGAGGAGGATCAACACATTGTCACTTCGCCGGCTTTTCTCGTTCATTTTCAAACAAGTCAGCATTTGAGATTGTACTTGCGTGTCGTTCTCATTCACGTACATGTGTAAAGTATGCTTGGCCGTTCACCTCGGCAGGTCTTTCATTAGGTCACATTTTACTTTGTAATGTCATTTGTTGGCCTTTAAATCAGTCACACGGTGCGGCGTGTCTTTACTGACTGTACCGCGGCGGCTCCATCAAACACACGTCAGCGATCAGAGTCGAGCGCAGCACCAGATGAGGCCGCGCGCTTGCCAGAGACACACAAGCCATGTTAGACTCGTAAATGTTGTTGGCTGGCGCTCCGGCGGACCCGTGTCAGAGCCGCGCTGGACCTGAGGGGCCGTTGGCACGAGCCGCGCTCGCACGCAGCAACACGGCAGTAAATAATTGCGCCTGTTGGGCAGAGGGACAGAAATATGCTGAATAGGTCGATCCGTGCGTCTGACTAATAGAAGTGTAACAGTATTCCGACTGGAAAGCCTTCTGTCCCAGAGCACACGCTCTCTCCCCGACGTATTGATCCGCTAAATGTTTTCCGAACATCTCAGCTCTCTTCCTGCGGATGCTTTTTTAAAGTCCTGCCATGTGGGAAATCTGTGACAATTAAATACGCTCACAGATATTTCTTTCTTTCTCTCTTACTTTCCTTTTTTCCACATCTCACTGCATTCACGTTAATGCAGCGAATGCGTGCTATTAGGTACGCTGATGTGCACGCAGGAGTAACATAAGAGCATGTGCGTACGGCTGGATTTGAAACAGGTCTGAAATGTAATGTGTGTCGTTCACCCACAATCCATCTGTGAAAGCTCTTGCGTCTATATGGAGCTGAATGAAGTAACGGAATCTCTCCACTGCATGAGACACCGAGAATGAATCGCATTACTCGCTGATGAAAAATTAATGCAAATATATTATCTGGAGGAATAAGAGCCCAGAAAATAGGGAGGGATTGTCAGAAATGAATCACCTGTGTCGAGGCAAAAAATGGAGCTTAAACAATAAGATGGAGGAGCAGACGGCAACATTGACATCAGTGCATATGTCTGCACTTCAGCCGCTTTTAGATGTTAGGAACGAACAATACTGCTGTTAGTCTCTCCTGCTCAACAAGGCTGCATTTGTTACTGTAAAAATTATGAAATATTATTACAATGTAAAATAGCTGCTTCCTGCGTGCATCTATGTTAAAATGTAATTTATTTCTGTGATCAAAGCTGAATTTTCAGCATCACTACTCCAGTCTTCAGTGTCACATGATCCTTCAGAAATCAGTCTAATATGCTGATTTGCTGCTCAACAAACATTTTTGATTATTTGCAATGTTGAAAACAGTTGTGCTGACCAATATTTCTGTGGAAACCGTCATTTCTTTCATAAAAATGTACTTTCATAGTTTCATTAAAAAAAAGAACATTAAATGACATTATTTAGTTAAAATAGAAATCATTTGTAACAATATCAACTACCATTTAAAACTTTGAGGTCAGAAATTTTTGGTTCTTTCCTTTTTTGAAAGAAATAAATATGTTTATTCACCAAGGATGTGTTAAATTAATAAAAAATTTAAAAAGTTAATTATTCTTAACTGCAAACTAGAACATATCAAGCTGTTTGTGCTTCACCTAGAGTAAATATGAGAATGTATGTAGACAAAGAACGCAAATATTGCTTTTATTATTGCAAAATATTGTTTTTGTTAATATTTAGAAATAGATTTTATTTTACGTTCCTGTTGTCATTTTAATTTTAATTAAGGTTTTAATTTTGTTGTGTTTTTGACATTTTTATTAATATTTTCTATATAATTTTCTTTGAAATGTCCATTATGTTTAGTTATTTTAGTACTTAAACTACTATATATATATATATATATATATATATATATATATATATATAGCTAAATAAATATTTTATTTTATTATTTTATTTACATCTCAGTTAATGTTTTGTTTCAAAGACATTACATTTTTGAACAGCTTATTTTTAGTTAATGGTAACTTTAATGAAATACAATGATTATTTCTTTGGAAAANTATATAATTTTCTTTGAAATGTCCATTATGTTTAGTTATTTTAGTACTTAAACTACTATATATATATATATATATATATATATATATATATATATATATATAGCTAAATAAATATTTTATTTTATTATTTTATTTACATGTCAGTTAATGTTTTGTTTCAAAGACATTACATTTTTGAACAGCTTATTTTTAGTTAATGGTAACTTTAATGAAATACAATGATTATTTCTTTGGAAAAGTCAATGACAACCTCAGACAATGCTGAAAATATGACTTGGATGTCCTATGGAAGCACACAAGATCTTTCACAGAGGCTGGCTTTGTTCTTTACTCTCCAGAAAAGATCATTTCTAACACAGATTTCTCATTGTCACTCCACACGTTAGTGTTAATGCAGTTTAACCAGCTTTTCCAACATTATAAAAATATGTTCATACATTTTGCAAATGAGTACGATGACATGAACAGGCATCTTGTTGGCCATCCTGCGTCCCTCCTCAAATGCAAGGTCACTGTCTGTCTCCGATCCGACGCTACGTGAGCGCCAAATCAATCAGGCCCTTCAAGGCGACAAGGAAATGAGACGCAGAGGGTCACGTCCGTCCACGTCTACCCTCACCGTATGACCGGCCCGACCGGAGCCCACGGCCGAGCGGCTGCTGAGACGAGCGAAGGTCACGAGCTCAGTGCACCCATCTCACCTAATTACAACTTTACAGGACAGGACAGCACCTGCGTGAACTGTCGTAAACTTTCCTTTCTGTTTGACAACATACTACAGATTCTCATGCTGCGTTTACTAGAGTCAAATGTGAGAAAAGAGCATCTACAGATGTTGTTTTTATATCTGATACGATTTAAGTCACGTGATAACTGATATGCAAAACTGAGTTGTTCTGCTTTTTGACTTAATTAAATAGTAATAATTTGTTGAATTTAAGTCATTCTATAAATGCAAAATTGTTTAAGAAAAATCATATTTTCATCAAGTTACAAATACATTTATAATGTTACAAAAGACTTTGTTTTTTTGTTTTTTTTTACTTTATATTAATCTGTGAATCCTGAAAAATTAAATGTATGATGGTTTCCAGAAAAGAATATTGCACAGCACAACTGTTTTCAACATTGCTAATGATCAGAAATGTTTGTTGAGCAGCAAATCAGCATATGAGAATGATTTCTGAAGGATCATGTGACACTGAAGTCTGGAGTAATGATGCTGAAAATTCAGCTGCACATCACAGAAATAAATTACAGTTTAACAGATATTCACATAGAAAAAAGCTGTTTTAAACAGCAATAATACACAATTTTTTACACAAATTTTTATTTTATTTTAAAAAAAATAAATCTCGGTGCACATTAAAATACTTTTTTAGAAACACTAAAAAAAAAAAAAAAACTATCAACCCACACATTTTTACCAGTAGTGTACAAAGTTACTGAGACAAATTTATGTTAAGTTACTTTACTATTGAGGGAACAGAAATTGTAGGTAAAATAGAGATTGATAAATCAGTAAATAATGTGTAACTATATGAATCTAGGTAGAAACATTACAAGTAGGACAGTGATCTCAACAAAGCCACCACAAGGAGAGAAAAATGACTTTAACCAAAAAGGCTAAAATAATAATTTCAAAGGTGATAAAACTAAAGACTTTATCAGGCGTGCAGGGCCCAGTAGTCTGAGCGCAGGATGTTTTCAGTCGTGAGATTTACTGCATAGTCCTGGACCTGCTTCATTCCCTCAAAACAGGAAGTGATCAATAAGAGGACTCAGATGTCAGGGACTACAGGTTTTTTTCCTCTGATCAATGGAAGCAAATCGGAGCTGGGAAGAAAGGAACAGATACTATTGAGAGATTACACTGACGTAATCCAAAGACTTTTTAAACCCACAAGACTCACTCTCACATCTCTCACAGTCACTTATAGAGACCTCATGACCACACAAAAGACTAAGGTGTGGGATTATTTTGAATTAGAAGGAACCGGAAAAGTTTTGTGTAAACGGTGTAATATCAAACTGGCTAACAATAACTCTTACTGGAGCAGTCTTACTGGACATAACAGGCACGTCGTAGGCGTTAGCTTAGAGGCTAGCCAAAGCCAGCAAATTTAGTGGCAGACAGTGAGTTGATCATAACCTATGTCTGATCACTTTAGCCTTCTCAAACGGCTTGCCTGAAATGAAATCTATAGATATGAAACAGTTCAAGCGTATCACAATGTTAGTTTAAACGTTTAACCTATATAAATGTGCGCTGTTAGACGCATATCCAATCATTTGTGCGGAGAGTGGAAGCTAAAGCGCACTTTACAGGACATGGAGGCGCCAGCGCGATCACTTTGGAAACTTATCGGAAACAAAATCTCATTGGAAACATATTAAAATATGCCGTCTTTTGTGCTCATAAAGGTGAGAGTAATACATTATTCGTAAGTGTAAAGGGTCTGCTTTAATTTATGTGCACTCACAATAGTAACAAAATGTTTTGCTTTTATAAAATAAAGAAAACAGAGGATGCGCTTTCTGCCGTCTCCTGGCTTGCCTTACAGACAAGATAAGTATATCTATAGAATGCTTTGAATTACTACTTTAAAACGAAGCAATTTAAATCAAAAACAAAATCTCTTTCATTAAGTAATCCGTAAAGATGCATTTATCTCTAAAGGCGCGTCCAATGAGGAAATGGCCTGTCAGGATCGACAACTTTATCTTTGTGACACTGACTCAGAAAACACTCATTCATTAATAAATGATTCAAATATCTCCTTACTATTTTATCTCGACACGTTCTTGGTAATTACTTTTGCCGGTTCTTTGTGGCAAGCTTTAGCCTATTGCGTGCGCTCGATCGTGGAACTCTTCAAACTGCGCTGAAGGCACTTGCTGCGGCCCGCCAGGCTTAGGCTGAAATGCAGGTCAGCTTGTGTCTATTTCGATGAACATGCCTATTATGTCGCCAAATAGGCGATAATTTAAAACT
>JAHKKF010512189.1:14319-24319 GCA_019740295.1 Labeo calbasu | reverse complement strand
ACATGTTTGAGCTATTTCCTGGTGGATGAGTTGTTATCTCTTTAAAGAGAGGTAATGTACTGTAGCAATAGCAGGATGGAAATCTACTGTAAAATGAGTAATGAATGCAATTGGAGAGGCCACTATAAAGGTGTAACCATTTATGACAAAAGAAAAAGTGGGGATATATGTTTAATGTAGTAGACATGTTGTTACAATTCTGTATGACTTTTTTTTTTTTTTTAAGTAAATGATCCCAGAATTTTCATTTTTGTGTGAGCTATCCCTTTAACATAAACTCCTAATGTTATTGTGCAAGGTTCGTTAGTCCCGAGACAAAAATAGCTGTAGTTCTGCCTCTGAAATGTCTTTCCTTTTGGCTGATGTAAAATAGCCCACATGTGCTTGTTAATGAGGAATACCTGTTGAGGTGTAGTTTTAGTCTACTAAATTATATTAGCAAAATCTCACAGTGATAATACCAAGAGACTAGCCATAATAAAGTTCTCACATCATTTTTCTAGCTTTATCACTAGCAAAATATTCCACCATTCACTGGTGCGTTTAGGTCGCACTCAAAATCGCCACTCCATGTATGGAGTACATTCATATTTCTCTGAATGTAATATGAAGATTGTATAAAGAGAGTGTATGAAGAGAGGACAAAAAATGCCATCTCAGTGTGGAGGGAAGACCAAAAAGTAAAGAAAAAGATGCATTTTCAAATTTGTGCTGATCAATGTAGTAATGTAATCCTTAATTGACTGCATTCTGGTATATAATTCCCACCTTTCATGATCTAATCCGTTTCTAATAGATACAACAAGTCCCGTCATGTATCTCATCTCATTTCTCGTTGAATATATTTTTTTCACTTGGAAATGGCATATTGTGGAAGTAAAACTGGTTGTGAATTGCATTTCATGTTGATTTTAAGTTTGTTTGTGTTAAGCATTTGTTTGTACTAGACTGGGATTCGTAGGTGAAAGACAGTGTATACATGGCAAAGCTTGTCTTTGTTTGCTGTACCACTCTGTGACCAACTTTGAAACCAAGAATTTAAATACCTGGTTGATTCTCAAGCTCTAGCCCCAGTTGGGATAAAAGGAAAAACATTTTTACAAGGTCTCAACATGTTAAAAGATGATGGGAAGATGCTTTGAGTAGACGTTTTAACTAGTCCGTGCCAAAGACTGTTATTCCTATACCAATGGACACATGTCCTGATCTCAGCTTGACCCTGTGGCTTACACAAATAAATACAATTACAGTGGTTGGAGTGTGGCCTTCTGCCAGAAATGTCTTTGGCACTGCTGGGTTGCTGACAGAAGCTGTGTGTATAAGTGTCTGTATCTGTCATGTTTGAGTAGATCTAGTAGACCACTGAGAAGCTTTGGAATACAATTGGAGGATCTTCATGGCAGTGTTCCCCGGATACAAGCCAGAAGAAAAAAATTATAAGCAAAGGCCTTTTCACAAGATTTGTCCTCTGAATGTCACATTATGTTTTCAGTATTTGCAATTTGAACATTGTGTTGCAACTTTTGACCTGCACACAACTCGCTGTCCGCTGTAACACTTTAGCACGATTATCTGATCAATTTGATCTGTTTATCAGATTGGGTAATGCTGATACAAGTTAAATTGAAGGGCCTTATGAAATGAAAAATCCAGAAGCAGAATTCAAACATAAGTTAGGGCACATTAACAATAAACCAACACTGTACAAGGAGGACATAAACAGATCTCTACTAACCCAGAAGCTAGAGTCACCCAGAAGTCTCCTTCATGCATGAACAAACGCACACAGAGCTGCAGTCATGGCCCCCGAGGGCTGGTGTTTTTGTTTGAGTCTTGAAACACTGTTTATTGTGTGTCTTCCTGTGTTTGAGTGTGTCCTGTGTCATAGCCTTTCACTTGATTCCCTTTTGATTGGTTTGTTCTTGTACACTTGTGTAAAAATTGAAAAACGCAGCTGTGAGTGTGGCTGTGTGTGTGTGTGTGTTTTTTCTCATGTGATTTTAAATTGACCACAGAGGACGTGGCCTAAACACTCCCATGGTTTGCAGACTGCTTCATGTTACAAAAGTGCCTTTGCAAGTCTTGCAAGACTCTGTTGGAAAGTACAGCACTTTATCAGATTCATGTAGTCATTCATTTGCAATCTACAAAACGTTAGATTGCCAACCTACATAAACTTTATTTTATGTTTACACACAAGCCAAAAGGTCACTGACTTTATGTCAGTTTTGGAGGCCTAAGGTAAGATGTCATGAAATATATAAGGACAATTGGCTGGATTCACTTACTCACCTAAATCCTACTGCCAAACCATGCACAGTTTTTCAAATGTTTGCATTTCTAGAAGCCAGGAGGGAAAAGACTGGAAATTCTAGCCTAATGTAATTTACATGTTGGCCAAGCACTTAATCTAGCAGCCAAGCTAAAGAAAGTTGGATACTTGTAATGGTTTTAGTCAGCATGGGAGAAAAAAATAAGTATTTGGCAATACTAAGAAGTAAATGTGACGTTATGGATTTGTACCACATATATGCTGTAATAGCATTTTTAGCTTCCTGCTGGAGTAATTTCCACTTACTCAGTATGTAGTATGGTTGGCCAAAGGCAGAAATGCGAATGTACTTTGGCTTCTTGGGCTGCAGTAGATTTTATAGGCCTTTGACATAATTGGCAGCTTATGTCTGCTATTGAAGCACGCATGTCACTGCAATTAAAAAAGCATTATCAGACATTTCTTCGAGGAATTGTGTTATTGCCTCACCATTGATTCCTGCTGTTATTTGTCTAATTGCAGCAAAACTTATTTCAACATTGATAGTTCTGCTATTGCACTGGGTGAAAATGTGAAACATGCAGGGTTGTGGCTGGTAGTGATTAGGCACTTTTTGCTGGACATTGTTAGCAAGTTGGTCGGAATTCAGCTGTGGTTGGTCATAAATATTGAGAATGCTGAGACTTGTGAAACCCTCAGTGTTAAAGCAGAAAGCACATGAAACATACACAAAAAGCTGTTTGTTATATATTTTTTAAGGTTGTGGTTGAAAATTAAACATGAAAAGATCTTTTTAATGTGGTCACCCAAAAATGTAAATTCTGTCATTGTAAACTTACCCTCATGTCATTCAAATGAAAGTTTATGGCTTTCTTTCTTCTGTGGAACATATAAGATATATTGAGAAATGTCTCAGTGTATTTTAGTAGTACATTGGAAGCCTCCAATATTGTTTGGTTCCCAGCATTCTTCAAAATATGTTTTCATAAAAAAATGAATTTATACAGGTTTGAAATGACATGAAGGTGAGCTTATTTTTTGGTAAATGCCTTTACATTTGGCTTATAGCTGCTCATCAATTAGCTGACGACAAGTAGACTTGTTTCATATAAAATCTAAAGGCCTACATTGAGTTCTGATGAGAAGTTTTTTACTGTTATAAAAGAAGTCAAAAACAGATATTAGCATAATACTTCAAATGTATATCAAAAGTGCATGGGTTTGATTTATTTATTTATTTTTGCATATATCACCCTTCAACTCCTTGCCAAATTAAAAAGTACAAGTTTGTGACAGCGCTTTACTTTTTATGAAGGATGGTCATAAAGTTATGTTAATGTACCGAAATAATATGTATCTGATTCTGTGTTGCTTTGCAAGACTTGGTATGTCTGTAGCATATGAGTGTTTAATTTTAAAGAGTGCGGAAGGAGTGGGGTGGTATGTTACAGTGGCTACACTTAGTCATTTGCTGTCTGTGGAACACACATGATGTACACGCGCAGATGTGCGCACCAACACACAGACTGGCCTTGATTACAGGACCAATCACCATCCTAAACTGTTTAGCAGATGGCATAGCTAGAACTCATGGCTGTGACACGCATGTTGACGCCCAGTATGTAACTCTCACCTACCGCCCACTACATAGCATACTGCTTTGACATCACAGACATCATTTAAACTCTCAAAGGGACTCTCTTTGAGGACTGTGAAGGAAAACGTGCCAAGACTTTTTTGTTCTGTTCATTTAGCGATCAACTTTAAGAGGTTTTTATGGTTTTAACTTTTGTGGTATGTAGTGAGAGAATTGGGCCCTGTTCCAAGTGGCGCATTTGATATAACCTTGTGAAGCCCAAGCGGCCGTAGGGTGTCCCATTTGTCATTTGGTTATTTAGAAGGGTGATCAAAAGTGCCGTCTTTTATGCTGCACTGCATTCTTTTCTGATGCATGCACGGTTGTGCACTTCATGGTTAACAAATAGATAGTCCTACCCCTAATTAATTTCATTGCTTGAGCCAATATTGCTGTGTTAAACTAGTCCAACCCGATCACACGGGTAAGCTATTTTACGAGGTGCAATTTCATATCAATTTGTACAATTTTGTGAAAATAACCGTAACCCTAAACATTTTAACAAAAAGTAAGCATGAAGGTCCAACCCCAACCCCACATCTAAATATAACTGTCAATGGGGAACGTACAGATTACATTATATGAATTCATAAGGATTAACCAACAAGTTGCCAAAACTTAAAACAGGCCACTGCAAAATCAGGACCTGTTGATGTGTTCCAGGACACATGATTGATGGAAATTGCAGCTTTATTACATTATTGCACTGGTATTTGCATTGTTTTTTCTGTTTTAGGACATATGCCTAGGTGCCCTTATAATGACGTTAAGACTTTCATATTGAGATTGACCTTTGAGCATTATCACACTAACAACTCTTTTGTGTGCCAACAGCTTTCTGAGCTGATACCATACACACCCTCTCCAAATCTTGTAATCCATGACTGTCATCACTGACCCTAATCTACTCCACACATTCAAATGAGCCAATGCTAATCCAGAAGGCCATGACAGCAGTGGTACCTCCCTGCCTCTCTCATTCCCAGAGTGCTTTGCAGGATGGTACTGTAGACCCTGAGGCTACAGGGCAGCTGATTATGTTACACACAGTATACAAACACATTGACAACCCTACAATTTATGAGCTCAAACAGGGCCGGAGGATACAGAGAGTAAACCATAAACTATGCAAACAGCTCTGTCTGCAAGAGCAGTGCATTGTGGTCAGCATCAAACCCTCATGCAAATGCTGTTTTGTTGCATATGTTAATCCAAATGGGTTGTGCTAGTTTATGCCGTAAGAAACGCCTGGAAACAGTTTAAAGGGTGCGATTTCATGTTTTCCTTTGTCTTTGGAATGTTACAAGCTGTTTGTGCATATATAAGATCTGTAAAGTTGCAAAGATTAAAGTCTCAAACCCAAAGAGATATTCTGTATAAAACTCAGCCACGCCTTCCTAAAACAGCTCTGTCAAACACGCCCCCACAAATCTACGTTACGGTGTAGGAAGATTTGTATAACACCGTCCAAATGTGCAAGCAAAGAAAGAAGGCTTAACTTTTATTCTTGCTGTAGTATTGTTGCAGCCGCTGTAGGGCTGTCGCGGTGAAAGAATTTCCTTTGCGGTAATTTTGAGTGGCTCAATAGCATGAGATATATATATATATAAATATAAATATGTGTATATATATATATATATATATATATATATATATATATATATATCTATCTGTGTGTATGTGTTACAATAGAAGGAGGTCATATTCAGAAACCACTGAAACCGAAACTAAATCGCGTAAGAGGAGGTGAAGTAAACAGAACAGAATGACAAAATAACAGTCCACATAACAGAACATTAACCTGTCATTAAAATCGTTAGGCTATGTAACAGTTAGTGCTGATCCTCGCATCTGACTGGACAAGAGACTTTTTCTGTTGATATTTCACCTGTGTGTTCTAGACGGGCTGTCAGTCAGTGCAGTTTTATTGTTAAGGGACTGTCTTTGAGTGAGGCTTTAAACCGTTCATTCGAATACACGTTTAAAAATGCAGATTCATTCAAAGAAAGATGAAATGAAACATGCTGTTGAAATCATTTTAGCACCACTATTAAAGGCTCCAGCTGACCAGCAGAGCGTTGATACTAAAACAGAGATTTCGCTTTCCTTGGACATGACAACCTATTTTCACAAATACAGTACATGACTTGGCCTGAAGGACAGACGCAAATAATGGCATATGCTCAGTAGATCTCTCTCATTCGCTGTCTGTTTAGGCTTGTTAAGTGCAAACCTACTGAGCCTTTGTACAAATCAGCATGGTACACATTATGTTATGTATTTAATACACATGCATGAAATGTAAAACGAGAAGGGCATAACCTTACGAAAAAAGAAAACGCGCAAATATTGCGGTTGCTGTGGTTGTTGCATTCCTGCGGTATTGCAATGTTGCGGTTATCGTGACAGCCCTAAGTCGTCGCCATGTTGTGGAGACGCTGTGTGTTTCGTTGTTAAAGCAAAAGTACTTTGTTTGGCCGTTCAAATGAGTAAATGACTAGAAATCAGTGGTTCAGTTATATTTACAACACTGTTCCAGAACAGTACAATGCAAAAATTTGAGTGTGTGCAGCGCATTTATGGAGAACTGTTTCCGAGAGGAGAGTAGCCTAAAATGCTGGCTGTGCACACTGTAAATTGGGGCAATTACAACTTTGCAAGGGGTGTTTTGCGCTTCTGACTCACAGCCTGTAAGTACGTTTTTATATTTAAAGAATTTGCTACTGGCTGACAGTATGAATCATTATAATCAGTAATTTTGTCCTCACTGGATGCAACAAATGCCTCATTTATAATGGGTTTTATTGTTTTTGTCTCGTTGCGCTGGGACACGTCATCACAACATGGTAAGGGGCGTAACATTTACGTCACATGCTTGAAGTGTTCGGCCAGTCACAACGCACTGAATATATGGCTAACCAAAGCACACCACGCTTTTCAGAACGGTAAGCTTTGTAAAAATTAACGCAAGCAACAATAATGTACAGTATGTTCTTTTTAGCAACATCATATGACCCCTTTAAAACTAATCCCAGCAATTGCCTGTCAGGGATACCAAAAAAACACTTTTATATTAAATTGTATAGTTTTACATTCTATGCTTGTTTATGCAGAGGGATTATTTAATTCAAAGCCAAGGAAAACATTCCTTCGGAGAAGTTTCCGTTCTAAGTACATTACAATGAATGATGTTAATGTTTCTTAGAAGGATTGGTGGGTATCATTCAGCACCATGAATTATGTACCATGGTATGACCATCTGATACCATGATTTATCACCATGGTACTGTTACACATTTTAGGTAACAATTTGAAGTGTACATTTATACATTTTTTTTTTCAAATTGTACTTCATAGTGAGGAGAATGATGCATTCCCAGAGATGAAGCAAAGGTATAATCCATGTGTAAGCAAATCAGTTCAGGTCCACTGCTTAAGACATGCAAATGCAGAGGGAACGGCCTGGGCTGTAAACCACCAACTGTGTGATTCACACCTACATGGGTACAGCTCCCCTGCGGAAAGGCATGCATTTATGTTAATAAACAGTGCTGTCTGTGTTGGTTTGATTTAACATTATACTTATGTTTTAACATGTACATTAGAAAGAACTGCTACAAATGGTTCCTTTCTGACCTCATGTCACCCCAAACAAAGATGCGGGCCTGCACTGTAGTGCTCTTATCATATACAGTTACAAAGAAAATCATTCAAGCACTGCCACATTCCTGTGTTGTTCACCTGCCCTAAATTTGTATGTCAGTTATTCAGATAAATAACCAGTTACTGGCTGAATGTGCTGCCTGTTGAATTTTTAAGCTATGCCACTGAAGCAAAGTTAAATAGTGACAATGATGGAGAACTGAATAGTCTCTCTTTTTCAACTTTATACTTTCAGCATGCTTTACTTATGCATATATTTACATACTAGTATAGTACTTAATTGATAGTTACAGCTCTAAAATCATATTACAGCTAATGACACAGCTGCTGGTATTACTTGCAACTTCTTTTAAATGTGTAAATATACATGACCACAAATCAGTTGAACGGCAAATTTTCACCATTAACTAGTTACTTATCAGAATGCCTATTACTAGCATATTAGCTGTTTATTTGTACTTTTAGAGAACATATTAATGCCTTATTCTGCATTATCATATTTTAGATCTCTTAACCCCATACCTAAACTTTAACAGCTAAACTACTAGCCAATTATAAGCAACAAATAAAGATTGTGTGCAGTAAAAACTCTGAGTAAAAAGATAATATGTGTTCACTATTATAAAGTGTAACCAGTTGAACTCTAATGTTAATGCACCAAATTAAATTGCTTAACTACCATAAACATCAAACTGTACTCTTATCCTACTGTTAGAACATTAGTGGATACTTGGTGGAAGTCATGTAATGAATGAGAGACATTCATTGTAACTGAATTTCAAAAGCACACTGGAAAAGCTTTTAAAGGTATTTAAAAACATACTGTGGTAGTGTGAGGCAGTATGGTGGCTATCTCATGTATCTTCAGTCTTCAAAGCCAGTGGTATGTGAGCACTGGCCTTCTTTGAACTACATTTTTTTAAACTAAGAGAAGATACTGCCTAAACAACTATTTGAGAAAAACAGGTTGTACTTTCATTTCAGTCCAAAACCATAGTGAATAGCTTGATGGGTAATTTGACCTTGATGCTGATGATTTTGACAATAGCTCTGTTAACATATCTTTACTTAAACACATGCATCCCATAATCCCCTGTGAAGATGTTGTCAACCCATCTGGGGGCGGTTCCCTAGGAAACAGACCTCATGCAGTGCTGCAGTTTTTAGTTCAGTCACTCAGCTGTGTGTATGCATGTAGGGTTTGTATGTTTGTATGTAGGGTTCCATTACTAGCAAAAATAGTTTGTCAGATCGCTATTTACCTTAAAAGACATTATCTGTTTGACCTTAATCTGCCTCAGACTGAGTGTACACAGAGCCTGTTTTTCCTGTTGTGTACTACTGGAACTGCTTTTTCCTTTTTGAGCAGTGTTTTGTGTCTGTACTCATGAGATCCTATCAGAGCTTTTCAGTATAGGCAAAGAACCAGAAGTCAACTTAGTATCAGTAGTGTTTTCTCTCTCTAAATCAAAGCAAGGTGAAACAAGGCTGAATGTATAAGAACACTCCCAGGATCTATTGATTGGCTGTCATCATTAAGCCAAGGTCACTTGCCAGCATCTTGTAGCAGTGGTATTGTGTCACCCTCTGCCTACTTGAGGGAGCTACGACACAAGGAGACCAGTGTGTACAGTAGGCGGTTCCTAGTCATATTTGCTTTATTGGCATGGTACAATGGCTTACATAACCGAGCCATTAATAAACGCTTGATCATTATCATAACGTAAACTCATACAGAGTCATTTTATGTCATAGCATGTATGATTTTTCATTTTTCCAGTTGGTATTTTTGTTCCAGTCATTGTTCTTTTGTTGTGGCAATACAACCGTGCAGTAGGAGGAGGAATCTGCAGGGATATGGAGATATTATACTGATATGTTTGTCATGATACAATAATATTACCCTTTTTAAATGTATTATAATTCAAAACTTCGATACTGTATATTGCGATCCTTTACTCACTTGTTTCTCATTTCGCTTCTGCTTTCATTGTAGAGCCATAAGAATAGTTTTAGTTTTGACAATAGGCACCTCGGTGTTAGCAAGAAATGCTTAAGGGAATAGTGTACGTTGGTTCAGCTCTTTTATCATGGCATGCTGTATGGGTTGTGAACTGTACAGGTGACGCAAGTTGTAGACTCACAAAGTGTCCTAACCAATTTATTTGTGGTAGAATAGAAATCATTGGTGTACAATGAGTAACCTATGTTTTGCCTTTTCATAGACTTGTTGTGAGAATGATGGTCAGTTACAGTTTCCCTTTAAAAAAAATCAAGAAAGAATAAAATACTGAACTTTACCTTTAGACACAGTATCTTGAGGGGGGTAAAAAACACATATATGCTGGGGTTTCACCTGAAAGTATAGGTTATTTATCTTTTTTGGCTTCCACTACCACAAAATTACGAATTCTCTAACTTTAATGATA